>JAOXYD010000003.1:2842062-2873974 GCA_028565735.1 Pinacopodium congolense | reverse complement strand
ATAATTAATGTTGCCAATTATATACAACAACAGAACTCAAGCCTATATGTTGAGTTCTGTTACACTATGAATGGTTAGAATAACAAAATTCAAGCCTACATGGATTGCAAATAGAACAGAAGAGCTGATTCCCAGCTCAATTCTGTAACCCTAATCCTAAACCCTCCATATCTCAAGCCTAGACCCTAATCAGTCTCTAACCCTAATCCTAATCAGTCTCTAACACAACCAATGAATTGCAAGAAAAACCAAACCAATCAATTTAATTATACAAGAAAAGAATTCATACCTTAACTTTATAACCCTAATCCTAAACCAATAAATTCAATTTCTGTAACCCTAATCCTAAACCCTAACATAATAGATTCTCCACAATACACCAGAATTCCCTAGTAATCAAGAAATTAAGCAAACCAATTCAATCAAGCCCCTTACCCAGTCGAAACCCATCAACAAAAATGAAAAAAAAAATATAAAGAAGACATAACTTACCTGGCAGAGATGATGGCTGGGTTGTCTGGAAGAGGGAGTGTTTGGTTTCTAGTCAAGAGAAAAGAAGAAGAAGAAGAAGAAGCATAAGAAGCAGAACCAAAATCACAAAACCGGCGATCAACATCAAACTCGAAACAGAGAAAGTATGATGAGAGACACAAACGAGAGCCGATGTTTATTTACCCGAATGCACAAAGATGAACGCCGATTGGAGGTGGAGCGACTTGCTTGAAGGTTGGAACAACTCGTCTCCGTCCGCTGGCTCCAAGAGCAGAGTTGTCTGTCTCCCTTACTCGAATGCTCAGAATAGCTAAAGATGGCTATTGAGTCGGATTAGGGATTCCGCGTATACGTGGAATAACTAATCCGACGGAATAGCCATTCAATCGCTTAGTTTTTACCAAACATCGGCTCTCGTTTAAGAAATGGAATAGAAGTGGAATAACATAACGTACCCTAAAAATTTTTGTAACAAAGTTTCCAGCATTTATTTATTTCAGTTGGCTTTTCTTTTTTGTAACTTCTGATTGTCTTATTGTCCTAATTATTTTCAGCTCCTGCAATATTATACATTAATCTTGGACTATTCTACTCAAATATTTATTATATAAGACGAAAAAACACACTAAGTTAACATAAATTTTTCTATAATAAGAATATTACAGAAGAGTCACTCCTGTTGGTGTAAAAAAGTTTTGTTAAATATTTAAGGGTTAAAAATTAAAAAATTATAAATTGCATAAAAAATTTTGTTTTTCATATGAATTTTATTTTTATTAAAAACTTATTAATTATGAAACAACTTTTAAGAAATAGACTAATATATATAGAATATTTAAATTATCATATATACATTAAAAATATATCAATAAACAATTTTACTCAATATAATCAAGTGCATCTATAATTTGTTTCATTATAACTATAAATTTAATAAAAATTTAGTGTACAATAAATTTTATATTAAAAATGAAATTATTTCAAATATTTAAAATTTAATAACAAGGATATTTGATATTTATAGTGTATCAAAAGTGGAAAAACTTTCACCAAAATTAATCTGCCACAAAATAAATGGTATACTCTTTTTCTAACTGAAATACATAGGTTTGCTAGTTTAATTACATTACATGTTTAGCGAGGCAGGTAAGTGCCTGGGTAGAGAGCTTTCAAGGTGCACTAATGAATTATCAGCCGCGTTAAAAGTATATTTAAAATAAATAAATTTCACAAAATTTTATAAATTTTATTTATAATATTAATTTTTTATGTTTAAAATAAAATTTTTAATTTTTTAAAAGTAAATTTTTTTGCCTCTAAAAAATTTTTAAATTTGGTAAAGGAAAATGTTTTAAACATCTTCTTTTAATATTAAACCGTAATAATATAAAAAATTATTCATTTTAATCTTATTATTTAAATTTGATAAAATTTAATAGAATTAATCTAAATTATATTAAAATAATTAGTATTTTTAAATAAAATTTATAAATTTAAGAAATACATTTTTATCTTTTAAATTGACCTTAAAACAATTCGAATATTACTATTTTTTATATGCTTTATAATATATTATTATATTATATTATTGAAAAAAATTACCTAGCCAGAGAACCACAGAAATCGGTTGTGTAATCACCCTTATATTATTATACTATATATTATATATTATAACATGATTATCATACCGTGTGGTTTATGTTATAATTACCCATCTGCAGACTGCACCACCCAAGTTTCAACTTGACACTACCCAGCAGGTACTCTGTCCATTTAAACAAATGGGGCTGGATTTTCTATGCTTGTTTTAGAATATTTTTCATAGTTGATAATCATGAAGTTCATCAATAAACATAATACCTTGCACACATCTTCTTCCAGAATTTATGCCTCCTAACATGCTTATATAACTAGCAATCAACTAAAACCAAGACGGAGATACAATGAAGGTACTAAAGAGATGAGCAAGGTGAACATGCACTAAGACTGTCATAAATGGCAACAATATCCAGCAAAATTGAATTTTGGTTTATATAAAAAATAGCTCATGTAGTCCACCTTAGCAGATGTATAACCTCCATATTACTTATATACAATGAGACTGATCACTACCATGTCAAATCTTTATGGCTGGTGAGTTAATGACTCGGCAACTGCTACAATATTCTGTTCTTTAACAGCATAATTAACAAGACAAACGATACATGCTAATCAGTAAAATTCAATCACTCTAGCCGCAAATTTACCAGTCTCCCAGGCCTGCACTGTTTTTACCTACCTTAAAGGGTACAAAACAGATTTGATGGTTTTCCAGCAAGTCTAACCTCACTCAGGCTCACTGGTAGATCTTCTCATTCAAACTTACAAAGTCCACAAAAAAATTAGCTATTTAACGGTAAACATGGAGCTTATTCCATGAGATGGCGAATTGTTGAGTCAGGTACAGTATTAATTCTCTTGAAAGTATGTGTATGGTTACCATGTTAATGAATATGGGACGTTAATCAAGTGGATGCTTTGCACTGCCATGAAATTGTGTAGGGGCCACAGACTGCTCCTGTAGTGGAGATAATCCAGGGTTGATACCATGAAGAAATATGATAAAAAGGACAATGACGTGATGGTTTCAACATGTACCATGTCCGGCAAACCATTGTGGATACTGAAACAACCTTGGACAGGTTGTATTCTGAAGCTGAGCTGGCCCTTCACCACAGAAAATAAAGTAAAATAAGAAGGAAATCGTAAAATAAGAACATAGAAAAGGTATGCTATTTCATGCTGATCTCGTAAACAGAATTGCTACATAAATGTCAACAATAACGAAATTCTGGTACCAGTCCCTGCATTCCCTGCTGGTTCCCAGATTGGCCGGGGCGTGTTGAAATTAACTGTCCCTTGGCAGAAATGAAACCTCAACGTCAAACCTATATGCATTATACTGCCACAAAATAATGGTACCTAAAATCACCCAGGAAGTAAATGTTAACAAGAAAGTACCAAGCCTGGAAAGCCCTGCTGATTGCTGTAATAGTCATCACCAATTGGAGATATTGCATTCAAGTGTCCCTGTGAAAATATATGAGAAAAAAAAAAGTAAGTATAAATGCATCAATTGTCCCATGAACAAAAATTAATATCTATAAGATTCCATACTGTTGCCTGGAAGCTTTGCTGAGGACCATAATAACCATCAAGTGTTGGTGCCCTCGAATTCAATTCCTAAGTTGAAAAAACTATGATATCAAATTATAAAGTACAAGATTTGAGGAACTCTGGAATTAATTATCAAGAAAAACCAATTCGTTTATGCAGAACATATGGCTATGAGCTAGGTTTTATGCACCATCTCTGGAATTTCTGATTGTGGGACATAGCAGTTGTCAACAGGATGTGCTCTTGAGTTCATCTGTTTCAAAATGTATATAAAATAAACAATAAGGTTAGTTAACATAATATAAAATGCAAGTGGAGAAATTATCTGTTGCTAGGATTCTATTCAAGACAAAAACCAAGGATTTATCCAGCTTCAAATAGGACTAGGACCAACCATTCCTTTGCAGGCCTCTTGCAAACCAACTGTTGTCCTCTCAGACTCAGATTGTACCTGCAATGCATAGTAATAGATACTTCAAATGGCATGAAATCTCAGACAGCAAAAACACATTAATGGCATGTGCATTTCAACAAGTAACTGTTTACCTTACCTTTTTCTTCTTATAGAATTTCCTTTTCTTTAATGACTTGGAGACAATGTTGCTATGGTTCTCTTCAATGCCAAGAAAACCATGAACAGCTAACAAATGGGACTTTGAACCACTCCTAACAGAGTTATTAGAACCCTTACAGTTCAGCAGGGCATCTTCTATTGCATGAAGTGCAATATCATAAGCTTCCTGGGATAAAGATCCCTCTTCACCCAATTTGATAGCTCGCTTACATAAATCATTGAAACGCTGTATCCTATGGTGAAGACTGCTTGACAATTGAGACACAGTTTGACTATTCTTTGCACATTTTGTCCACCGCTTTAGTATATAGTGGGATGGAATATTAGAAAGACCAGACATCTGAAGTACAAGAATCGCATGCTTACAGAGGATTCCTCTGTATTCAAATGACCGACATGTGCAACTTACATTCAAAGCTTCTTGATTCCAGGATACCAGAAAATATTGACGTTCCTCAAAATCATCCACCCGAAAAATAAGAGCCTCCTCATCTTCACTTTCCTTTTGCAGGTGACATGAAACAGCTCCTAATACTTCAACCTGAAACTTCTTGAAAACTGCATCTGTATAGATTGTTGACACTTGTTTCTCAAAAGATGACAGTGATCTTACAGCAGATTGCTTGTTTTGAGTTTCAAAATCTGCTTTAGCTTCCATTTCAAACCTATCTTGTAAAAATATATTATACTCCTCCATAAACTCCTTGAATGTGGATTCTTTGTGGATGTACTTGTCAAAGAATGAGGGAATACTCCCAACTCGATCAGCAGTTGACATGCCAGCTAAAAATACATCCTGCATGTAAGTAGGTACCCATCTTTTACGATCTTCATAAAACGAGCTAATCCATTCATGCAGCCTTAGTTCAAACTTATCAACCATCTTTGACCACCTCCTTTCAAATTGCTCATCAGTCATGGATCTATATATACATTTATTGAACTTTGCCATAAATTTTTCATTCAGATTCATCAAATGCAAATTTTGCATAATCTTACTAAACACATGCCACAAGCAATGACAATGATGCGTGTCACTAAATACATCTGCAGCAGCTTCTGTCAAGGGCTTTTCTTGATCAGTAATAATAACTCTAGGAGCTTGACCACCCACTGCTTTACGCCATGTCCGCATTAACCAAGTAAAAGCTGATTTACTCTGCTCTCCAATCAATGCACACCCGAATAAAATGAACTGAAAATGATGATTTACCCCAACAATAGGAACATAAGGAATCCTATATTTGCTTTCAAGATAAAAGGTATCAAACAAGACAACATCAGAGAAACTCTTGTAATCATGTCTTCCTTTTGAGTCAATCCAGAACACGCTTTTCATACGTTTTTCATTGTCCAAATCTATTGCATAAAAAAAATTAGGATTCTCAGCTTGCATACACATAAAATGTTTGAGCAAAATTTGAATATCATCTTCATCTAAGGCTAACCGCAAACCTTTCTTCTTGCATGCAACTATACCAAATTGCTTGTTCCGTCCCCTAATAGCATTATAGAAATCATCTAGACAAATCTCGTGATTATGCTCCTTTATAAAGCTATGGATAATCCATTTCTCATCTTGTGTCCTCTTCATATGCATGCCTGCTTTGCAGTCTGTCTTCACACATGATTTTTGATTGACACCTGAATTTGAATCACGTTTGCTTCCAAATCGGGAACACACAATTTTGACATCTATAAATTTTCCAGATTTTTTCGAACGACGACTAGCTTTTATTGTGATGCCAAATCCCACAGAACGAGCATATTCTCTATAGAAAGAATAAGCTGCCTCCTTTGTTTCAAATTTTAAACCATTTTGGGGTTCAAATATCATATCTCTTTTATAAATGTCCGCACCAACTGCATTCTCATCGATTTCCCTTTCACAACTGATACCTTCATTTTCATTTGGTTCCCTGAATCTTATATCATGTTCACTTGTAAGAGAATTTAGGTCATTCTCACGTTCAACCAATCCATCCGCATTATCAGTTGCACCAGCAGTTGATGTTGATATAGTATCTACTTTTCCTCGCTCATGGGACAGAAGTTCAAGATTTATCTCCATAAGAAAAATAATATATATCTGAAAGATAAGATCATAATATCAGAAATACCTAAAATTTTTAAACAAATCAGCAATTGATTTCAATAAAGCACATTTATAACATGAATTTTTACTGGATCACTATACATGTACTCCAGTGGATTGATTATCATTTGTATAACCAGAACAGTTTCAAGGGACAAAGATGATGCCATTCACCACAAAATTCATTAGAATATATTCTTTAAAACATATATCTACCTGAAGGAAGTAGATGGTACAAAAGATAAGGTTCCAACTAGGTCTACAATTGAAAGCATAATTACAAGTTATTACTCGCATTTCTCTCTGTATTTTAAAGCACAGACTGCAGTTAAATTCCACCCCTTTCCAACCCAACTTCCAAGTGCCAACAACCAGAGAATGGACTAACCAATTCAGCCTCATCATCTCTCCATTTAGAGCCTAGAAAATAGTTAATACTCACATTCCCTGCTTCTTAATGGTTGAAATTGAGGTTTTTTTTCTTTACCTGGGATGGAGCCAGGACAAGCATGCAGGGATTATCCTCCCAAGGTTACTATACTAGCAAGAATATTTTCATGAGACCTTGGGCAGGACACTCACTAAAGTCCCTAATGTAGAGTATTATGTGACATACTCGCAGAAAAAGTAGACTTCACTAAAAGCTGATCAAGGAAAAAGACCACGGCTGTAAGGTTTTTCAGGCTGTGTCACTAACCTACAGAAACACTGGAGAAGATTTTGAAAGATCAAACAAGGAAATTAACATGCTTATAACGTAACTATGTGCTAAGACGCTTTATCACACTTATAATTCACCAAGTTCCAACCTTTAACAGATAACTAAAACAAAAATGCAACAAGAACTAAGAAACAGAGAAAAAGAATCAGACTTTATGAGCTTCCCAGAAATTCTGCCTTCCCTAAACATCACAATGTCATCCCAAAGAAGCATTTAATCTCCTTTATTCACAAAACGAATTCCAATATGCACAACTGAAAAAGTAACTTCCTTCACTCTATCAACTACGGTCTCGAGATACAAAAAGACACAAACTTTCCGTTCCATTTCATCTAGTAGTCATGCACTTTCTCGGTAATCAAACAGGAAGTAAATTCGAGGGAAAAAAATTCAAATTCAGAGAGGGGAAAACCAAAACAACATACCAATACCAATACATACCCCCCTAAAAGAGAGAGACTCTGATTACAGTGAAAGAATCAGGTAATTACAGTATCAGAATCAGTAGGGAAGGAAGAGATTTTTAAGGTGTTCTTCTCACATGGAACAGTTTACTAGACGTATTATATCAGACCGATCTGCGTGGGTCAAGGTAATTGGACTGATGTAAGTTCTTCTCACTTACTTAAAAAATTTTACTAAAACAAAATAATTGGATAAAATTTTTATTTCATTATAAAATATTTTTTAAAATAATTTTTTTTAACAATTCAGGTATGTTATTATTAATATTTTTAATTTCTTTTCTCTTAAATTTTATTTAAATTACGTAAAATTTTAATGATAGGTTCTAAAAATATTTAATATATTTAGATATAAATATTATACTGATATCAGTCTATATCAAAATTTCTAATTATTATAGTGAATTTTTAAGTACTCTAAAATACCAAACAATACCAGCTAAAAATTTCTGGCAGAAGAAGATCTGATCACTTTGGCTTTAAAGAGAGCACAGAAAGGTGGAGGTGGTGATAGAGGCAACAACTTATAATTGGTATACTTTGCATAAAGCAATAGCTTGGAATTTGCTGCTTCTAAATAACATTTGAAAGGTAAACCTTCTGCCAACTTGGAACTCCTACACTAGTTCATGTACAACTACCACTACAACAAAGTATTTTCCATATAGCTCCGAGGAACTTTGACACATACAACAAAGGAAGTACATAACCATTACAACATGACACAACTTTAAACCAGCGAGCAAGTTGCAAGTATCCTCCCAGCTATCCTGAACAAGAGAAAGTAAACCCTGTGTGCTGCATTTCCAGGCATGGTAGCAAGAGCAAGCAAGCTTTGGTGCAAAACAAGAGTTCGACTGATTCGATTGAAATCCTTTGTGTTGTTTTCGAATGCATGTTGCCTTAGCTTGTTAAGTGAGCAAGCAGATACCAGTCTTCAGATGATGTGTTGATTGACAAAACCAAGCCTAAGTTTCAATAGTCATAACATAAAAGGGGCAAGCCACTAGTATTCTTTAGTCAACAGTATGAAAATGTCTTCCTGACTACCAGATCTTCTTCTCATGCAAGAAAACAGCTAACCATTTGCAGGAATTGCTTTCTTAAATCCACAAACTCAGGTAATATGTTAAGCTGCTAATACAGCACAGGTATGCATGGCTTTGGAAACTATTTCCACGTCATGTATGTCTTGTAGCACTACTGTGTAATTGTGAAGATCTCAATTGAGTGTCTTCCTGCATTTACAATAATAAGAAGTAAAATCATAGAGCAATAATTCCGAGCTTTTTTTTGATAATCACAGTGCCATACTATCTATGCTCACCTGCAAGCCATAACTGAAAGTAGTTGGAGGTCGAAAATCAAATTGTCCCTACATGAAAATATGTAAATAGGTAACCATGCCCCACTGCTCTTTATATCCCATGTACTTGATTAAACATTCAAAATCATCATACCAGCCCATGGATACTTTGCTGAGTTCCAAAAAATCCATCATGGCTTGGCGCTATTGAATTCAGTTGTCCCTGTATGTGAAAAGCAAAATCGATAATAGACATCCATAGAATTGTTTTCAATCAATATAGGCCATAACCCAATATGAAATTACCAGTCCTTGCATATTCTGTTGATTGACATAATACGCATCATGAGGCGGCTCCATTAAGTTCAACTGAACCTGCAATCAGTATTAATTGAAAAATAATAAGTCAGATCATATTATCCTCTACAGGAATATGCATCATAGTACTCATGACAGAATCTATTGATTCAATGAACTTACCAGTCCTTGCACATTATGTTGAGTCCCATAATATCCACTTAGAGAAATCCCGTCCGAGTTTATGTTGTCCTACAAGAATAAAAGGAAAATGGTGAAGACTAAGATCTTCATATCACTTATATAAGCTGCATGTAACCGCAAATCACCTCAAATATTGAATGTTTTGAGATTGTCCTAAATATTTTCCCTTGTGAAATTAAGAGAAAAGGAAAACCTAAAGAAAATTAAAGAAAAGATGCACTTAGTACAAAGCTAATACATTCTAATATGATGGCTGCTGTAAATTAGGTCATATTAAGATTACTAACCATTTGCAAGCTATCTTGCGCTTCCACAAGCATGGCACCTGGCTCTGATTGTACCTGAAGTGTCAAGATTTATTACTTTGTGAAATTCTATTTGGCATTTCTTCCTTGGAGTACAAATGTTGTCAACAAACAGAACTGGAGTATACAATTTCCAAATTTCAATTCTAAACTAACCTTTCTTTTCCTGATAGGATTTTTTTTCTTACTTGATTTGGTAGCAAGGCTTCCTTGATTTTCTTCTTCTGTTTCGTTATAAGCTAGAAAAAGGCTACCAGGTTCTACTGCACTGTTATTACAGTTATTCACATTTACACAACTTTTCAGAGTCTCTACTATTGTGCGGAAAGCAATATTGTAACTTTCTTCAGACAACGATCCTTCTTCACTCATTTCAATGGCCAGTTTGCAAAGTTCGTTGTAACGTTGCACCCTAGATTGTATCTGTTCAGCACCCTCAGCCAGTGACTGCTTGCTTTTTGCGTCTTTGGTCCACCTCTTCAAAATATAGTGAGGTGGGATGTTTCTAATACCGCAGATTTGGAGGACAATTAATGCATGTCTACAAAGGAAGCCTTTGTATTCAAACAAGTGACAAGAACAGGCCACTTCTGACTTGGATTCGTTCCATGTTACCAAAAAATATTCATTCTTTTCACAGTCTTGAACTCCAAATGCTGTTCCATCTTCATTTTCCTTCTTAGGATGACAACCAACTACACCTAAAACTTCAACTTGAAATTTCTTGAATATGGCATGTGTGTAAACCAATGACATTTCCTTTTCCCAAGGAGAAGGAGACTTTAAGGCAGGCTGTTTGTGCAAAGTATCAAAATCTGCTATTGCCTCCTCCTCATACCTATTTTGTAGGATTGCTCCATATTGCTTCATGAACTCTTTCACGGTGATTTTCCTATGGATGTACTTATCAAAGAAAGAGTTTATACTTTCAGAACGCTGATTTGTGGAAATTCCACCCAAAAAAGTATCCCCAATGTAAGTAGGCACCCACTTTTTACGATCTTCATATAGTATACGAATCCATTCATCATTTTGTAGTTCAAATCTTGTCACCATTTTCCACCACCTCATATCAAATTGTTCCTCTGTCCATGATTTGTGTATGCACTTGTTAAATTTTGCCAAAAAGTTCTCATGCCGTTTGATGACATGAGAAAGAGTTTCAGGGATCTTTTCCTCTATATTCCAGAGTGAAAAGCAATGCCGCGTATTTGGAAGAACTTCTTCAATCGCCGCCTTCAAGGTTCTGTCCACATCAGTGATAATAACTTTAGGCGCTTTGCCACCCATTGCTCTGAGCCATGTCTTCATTAACCAAACAAATGTAGACCTAGATTCATCTGCAACAAATGCACATCCAAGCAAAATCGGCTGACAGTGATGGTTCACCCCAACAAAAGGAGCAAATGGCAGTTTCTCATGGTATTTCACATAGAACGTATCAAAAGATACAACATCATTAAAACTGCTATAGTCACTCCTACTTTTTGCATCAACCCAGAACACATTTCTCAATTGCAACTCCTCATTTAAATCTATTGCATAGAAAAAGTTAGGATTCTCCTTCTTGATCCGTTTAAAATACTCCAGTAGTACTTGTGCATCTCCCTCATCCAAATCTAAGTGCCGGCCCTTTTCAAACTGTGAACTTGTGCCATTTGTTAGGAATCCCATATTTTGGTGCCCAGCAGCCTGTCTTGACATCTCAACATACATCTTTTTTGTTCGTTCACTAACAGCATGCAAGATGTCAATATTGTTCTTCTCCGCTAATTTTACATTCCTATGGATTCGAAAATGATAAGCCAAGGCTGGTAAAAGCTCATGATTATGCTCCTTAACAAATTCATGAATTGTCCATTTCCCATCTGACCTTCTCTTCACATGCATGCTGGCTTTGCAGTCTGTTTTCTTCACACTCGATCGTCTACTACTCCCACTATCAGACTCTGGTGTAACCCCATATCTGGAACAAGCGAATTTTGCATCAATGAACTCTTTTGATCTTTTTGACCGTCTACTGTTTTTTATTGATGTGGTAAAGCCCATAGACTTGGCGTATTCTTGATAAAAGGAGTATGCTGCCTCATGGGACTCGAATTCAATTTCATTGCATGACTCCAATTCTGTGCCCCCTTCAAATATTGCAACAGCCCTTTTGGGGCCACCAGCAACCCCACCATCCCTGTTATGAACATCATCAACAATGGCAACTGCATTTTCACTCACTGTGTCAGCAGCAGGCAGATTATCTTGAAGATGAACCATATCATCAACCACATGTTGATTCCTTCCTATCATCATTATCATCTATTTCCACGAACAAATCCACTTCTTTTGATATTTCATTTAAGCAAGCACCTGAATAGCATCAATAGCCATGAAAAACTCAATTCTGATCAAGGTTGGCAATTCGAATAAATGTACGGAAAATCCCGAACCATCATGTTTAAGCTCTCTTTCTTTTCTTTTCTTTTTTTTTTTGTCTTTTTTCAATTAGCAAACTTTTGGGTTTGAGAACAATGAAACCAGAGGTCTCAATCTTAATTCTTACAATTCAAGAACGTTAAATACCCAAATCCCAGAAAAGTACGCTATTAGTGAATCCGGGAAACTTAATAGAAAACCCAACTTACATTTCCTTTTCTTTTGATATTATTTCTCAGTAACCCATCACAAAAACCCTAAAACAAACAAATGATTCTAATCCAGATATGAACTAGAGAGAGGGATACTGAAAGATCACAACTTTAAAAGCTATTTCATCCCCATCAACCAAACAAAGAACCCCAACATTGTACACAGGAGACAGAACGGAAGTAAAACCTGAGAGTAAGTGGGACATATATAGGCGTCTGAGGCTGGGAGGAGACAACGAAGACTACGCAAAACAATAGAGCGAGTGTAATGAGAAGGCGCGTCTGAGAGAAATTTGGGGGGGAATTTGGGATTCTAGGGTTTTGTTTACTACTCGCCGACGAGTACTCCACTCGCTCGCTTTGCCCACTCGCTCCACCGTCTCTGCTACTGTGGCTCTCAGCGCTTGGCACGTTGTGGCTTAATGGAGATTGTACAATTCGATGGGACCTTTTTATTTTTCATTCTTAATTACGTCTGGGGCGCGTGACAATGAGTTTTCTTAGGAATACGAATTTGATAATTAATTAAAAATAAAAACTAAATAATTAATATTTTTAATGATTTATAAGTAAATTATGACATTCTAAATCTATTGTATGCTATTATTATAAAATAATCTTATTTTTTAATATTTTTCAAATATAAATAAGATTTTTGATAATTGAGTTGTTATTTTTACTAAAATTTATACTTTGAAATAAGAAAATATCTTAAATATCTCATTCTAATGAATTACAACACAATTGGTGTAAATAAAATTATATTATTAATACATCTAAAAGTTACTAATTTTAATGGATTCTTTTTAAATATGATTTATAGTATACATGAATATTAATATCTAAAATATTTAAAATTTATTAGAAAATATTTTATAAAAAATACTTTAATTTTTTGAATATTTGTGAATGGTTTCCTAATTTTTTTATTAATATTTTTACCAATTTAATACTAATTTTTTTTAAAAAATTTAACTTGTAAAATTTTTCTTTTAAAAAAAATTAATAAGGACGAAATTGCTACGTAAGCATACGCCAAATCGCCTCCACGCATTGGTCCTATTCAAAAAGAGGAATTGGGAGGTGATTCTATGATGGTTAAGTTCCAAGTGTCCCTTAATAGATTTTCCTGTTTAATGATTTCCTCTTCATAGAAGTAAATATTACAATCTAATACGATGAGATTGTATGAATTAAGTTTGCCATAAATGCTAATTTCAAGTCCCAACACCCTGAAGGAGAAGAAGAAGAAGAAGAAGAAGAAGAAGAGATCTGCTTTTCTGATCAGTACATGATAAAGGTGCAACTAAGGTGTTACAGGAGTGTAATTAATAGTAATTTGAACTATGGATCTCACCGACACAAAAGTACAACTTTACAGGGAAGAACAATTAACAGCAGACTGGGATCGTTCCAACTCTCGACTATGGTTGTATTCGCCGGTGATGATGAAAATAAATACATCCTAGTCTATCTTGCTTTACAGACATATATAGGATGAAGTTTGATTTCAGTTTAGCCGTGCCATCTACAATCCATGATACATGTCATTCTTTACAAATATCCGAGCTTCAATCCAAAAATCTCATGGTTCCTCTTCATTTGCATCAGGAACTGCAGAATTCTTGTTGTGGGGTGCTCATTTGCGTGAACACTCAAAAACAAATATGCCATCTTGTTGAGCAAAAGAAACCCTTCATCCATGTCTCGAACCATCATCATGCAACTGGGCTGCTCGCACATTAGGGTCATCCTGCTAAAGAATGAAGTTATCATGTATAAATATGGTCAGTATGGATTACAAGGAAACCTCCCAAGCTCCAAATACAAACATCAGAGCTATAAAATCAGACCCGAATGCCATAAGTAAAACCAGTAGGTGTGCGGAAGAAATCCATCTGTCCCTGCAAGCATAAAAGCAGTATATAAGATAGGAAGAGTTTTAGTACCGAGAAAACCAGAGACACAATCATCAGATATAATACCAGCCCATGTATGCTTTGAGGAGCACTGTAGTAACTATCATGGCTAGGTGCTATTGTGTTCAACTGTCCCTGCAGCATGTTTCAAAGTTAGTATAATATGAAATGCTTCATGAATGGAATTAATTCGGTTGTATCCCCATCATTCACATCATATTTATATGGCATACCAGACCCTGGATAGACTGTTGATTCCCATAGTAATTATCTCGTGTTGGACCCATCAAATTCAACTGCACCTGCAGACAACATAACTCCATATAATGGCAGGAACAGTCATTTCACATTTTATGATCACATATTGAATCTATTCACAGCACACAATACCATCCCAGGAACACTCTGTTGTGTCCCATAGTAGCCATCTAGGGTCACTGCTCTGGAGTTTAACTTGTCCTACAAAAGATAATTATTGGAAAAAAGTCAAATAAGTTCATGAAGAAGTAGGGAAAGAAACAACAATCATGGTGTTGCTCTCTCACCACACCTAAAAGGTATTATAAGTAGCAAAGCCTTCCATACTATAAAAGTGCTTAAAGATCTTTGTCACTAGACAATGGTGAACTAGATGTCACGGCTAGGAGACAAGAGAGCAATGTTTCCCAGGATCACATCTGGATAGCAATTAACATAATTTGTTTATTTTACTTATTTATTTGTTAATTTTGGTTTTTCATTTTGCTCTTCCCTTTCTACTAACTATGAAACTACGACTAACCATTTGAGGCGGCAAGCTGTCTTGTGTGCTAACTGTCGTAATCTCCTGTTCAGAGTTCACCTGCAGTGCATGAAGCTAGTCATCCTTAAAAGATGTGACAAGACATAATAACGTTGCTCTAGATGTCATCCACAACTAACCTTTCTTTTCTTTGTAGGATTTTTTTTCTTATTTATCTTGTTCATACTTCTGCTATTATCTTCTTCTATGCAAAGAAGGCCTTGAGTCACAGATGTACCAGCTTCTACAAGACTCTTGTTAGAATTATTCACATTGATGCAATTTCCAAATGCTTCTTCAAGAGCACGTAATGCAATATTGTAACTTTCTTGGGACAATGATCCCTCTTCACTCAACTTCAGCGCCCGCTGACATAAGTCATTGTATCTATGCACCCTAGATTGTACCTGGTCAGAATCCTCTGCCAAAAATTGTCTGTTCTTGGCATCTTTCGTCCACCGTTTCAAAATGTACTGGGATGGGATAGTAGACTGTTGACACATTTGAAGAACCACCAATGCATGTCTACAAAGATAACCCTTGTATTCAAAAAGTCGGCACATACAAGAAACTTCTGACCTTATTTGATTCCACATAACAGTGAATTCATGGTATTTTTCTAAATTATGCTCCTTCTCGATGTCCTGAACTTTGAAGGTAATGGTTGTGTCATCTTGACTCTCTAATTTGGGATGGCAAGCTGTGACACCCAAGACCTCAACTTGAACTTTCTTGAATACTGCATTAGTATAAAATCCCGAAACACTCTTTTCCAGTGGTGATGGGGATCTTAATGTAGGTTGTTTGTTCCATGTGCCAGAATCTGCCTTTGCTTCCTCCTCATACCTATCTTGCAAAATTGCTTCATAATGTTTCACAAATTCTTGCACAGTAGTCTTCTTGTGCACATACTTATCAAAGTATGAGTTTATACTCTCAGATCGCTGTACGGTGGACATCCCAGCCAAACAAGCATCTTTCATGTAGATTGGTACCCATCTTTCACGATCTTCATATATGGATTGCATCCATTCATTCTCTTTGAGTTCAAATCTATGAAGAATTTTCCACCATCTTTTTACAAATTCATCCTCTGTCCACGATCTGAAGATGCATTTTTCAAACTTTGCTGCCAAATTCTCATGCTGTTTAATTACATTGCCCAAATTTTCAGTTACCTTCCCTAAAATGCTCCACAAATAAAAATAATGATTAGCACTGGGGAAGATTTCCAAAATAGCCGATTTGATAGCTTCATCTTGGTCGGTGATTATAACTTTAGGAGCTTGTCCACCAACTGCCCTTAGCCAAGTCTGCATTAGCCAAGAATATGTTGCAGCACTTTCATCAGAAATCAAGGCACATCCAAGCAAAATGAATTGATAATGTTGGTTAACCCCAACAAAAAGAGCTAGAGGCATCTTGTATTTGTTCCTAACATATGTCGTGTCCAAAGAAACAATGTCATAGAAACTAATGCAGTCATGCCTACTTTTGGCATCTACCCAAAATAAGTTCTTCAGGCGTTGATCTTCACCTAGATCAATAGCATAAAAGAAGTTTGAATTCATATTTTGCATCTGAGTGAAGAAATCAAGCAAAATCTTGGCATCTGTAGCATCAACCATCAAATTCTGACCCTTATCAAATGGATTTTTTGGGTCATTCTTGAGACCAACAACACTCTTGTATTCAGCAAATTGTCGAGCCATTGCAGCATACATCTTTCGGGTTTGTTCACTTACAGCTTGAGCAGGTAAAAGTTCATGATTATGCTCCTTCACAAAACTATGAATAATCCACTTTCCGTCTAGCCTTCTCTTCACATGCATGCTTGCTTTGCAGTCAGTCTTTGAACATGATCGCCGGCTAGTCCCATTTTCAGGATCTTGCTTGATCTGTCTAGAACGCGGTCGATTAAAGGACTTGTCATACTCCCTTTTAGTTCCATACCTTGAGCAAGCAAATTTTGCATCAATGAATTCCCTTGATGTTTTTGAACGACGGCTGTTTTGTATTGCAGTGTTGAATCCCATAGACCTAGCATATTCTTGATAGAAAGAATAAGCTGCTGCATGGGACTCAAATTCCATGCCAGAGAGAGGCTCAAGATTTGTATCTTCTTTGAATTCTATGACAGTAGTAAGGGAATCCATATCCCCACCTTCTATACCATGTACCTCTTCAGCAACATCGACAATGTGTCCAGAAGCTACATCCCCATTATGTAACTTCTCTTCAGCCAACATATTATCAATTCCATTTGGTCGATCATCTTTGTCATCCTCACCAGAAGGTAACCTTAGATCAATATCCATGATGACAAATTTTCCTACTAATTTATCAAAAACTGCTTAGTCAACCTGAAACATTAAGAGAAAATACAGCATGTTAATATGACTTGACTAAAAACCAACAATGTTGCACTTAATAAAAAATGACTGCTATGAAGGTCTTCAAATAACTAATATATACCTAAAATCTATCCAAATTCGTCATTTCTTCTAGAATTTAAAAAGATGAGGATGTGCACATGACAGAGGCAAATCAATGAAGATCCTCCAAGCGGTAGCTATTTCACCTATAGGTATTCACTTGAACCTCTAAGAAGGCAATCAAAGAAACAGAAAACATAATTTGCAATCACTCAATTTGCAATCACTCAATTTCCAACCACTTATTTATATGAATTCGATCTGCATTTATAGATTTATGTGACCTGGAATCTGCAAAACAATTTAAACTATTACACGAGAGTACATTCCAATCACAAAAATTCAACTAAAAGTCTTTTGCTTTTGCACCTATAAAGACCCACAATTTCCTTTTAAGATAACCACCGTGCCTTGAAGAATGTTACAACTCAAGGATTAAGGGGCTATTCAAAGTGACAACACCTGCATAAGTTTTATCTTTTCATGAATAATGCAAATGCACATATGTAAGTATTGACTGTTGATAAGCATGGACATAATAAGCCAATCATAACTTTAAAAATAATCATCAAATATGTGATGATTTTTATGTGCACATCATTTTTGGACTATAGCTGCTATTTCGAAGCTACCTGTACATTTTCCATTATATCTATGTTATGCTTTCTATGTCTCTTTCAAAATCCAATCATTCTTTCAAGGAATCTTTTACCAATAATCCACATCTAGCATCTCATCATGTCTTCAATCTTTGTATTGCTTCCATTTGTAATCATCATCTAACCAATATCATATCAAATCAAATCTTACTTGACTTAGTTAGCTAATTTTCCAGAAAAAGAAACAAGAACTAAAAAGACACTCTTTTAAAAACTTCCAACCTCAAAAACAAGCATCACTACCCAGTTTCTTCAACCAACTTTTGGGCAATTCTCATAATATTTCGATGACTAACAAAACTACCAACCAATAAACCAATAAGACCCAATATACAATTTACATTCTTTCTTCTCTGCCCTTCTTATTTATGATTCCAAGTAATGAAGGAAATCCCACATCTTACGAACTATACAGAACCCAATAATTACACTCAAATTACGAAGTCAATCACACCCATCAAGCATAGCAACATGTAATTAAAGAGTTCAACCAACAAGAAGTGGTAAAACGAAAGAACTAAAAATGATATACACTTTCAGAGACAGAGTTGTAGCTTCAAATACCTATAATTTAGAGTATAAATTAAAGGGGAAAACAAAAGACAGTAGCTCTAGCGCTTCCCTGTGAAATATTTTGGGTTCGATCTGAGAGTGGAAGAAACGCGAGGGGGGAGAGCGAGTGGAGAAGATAACCGAAGCCACAAAATCTCCCAAATTTCGCAGTCTCTCTTTAGGGTTTTCTTCTTACAAATCCAACTCTCGCTCTCTCCTCTCTGTGTCTCAATCGCAACTCCACAGGCCTCGCGCGTGCCGACTCTTTTCTATAGGCCTTTTTGTAATTTCCTCTCGTCAGAACGTAGTAAGATATATGATAAATGTAAGTAAATGCTCTAAATTTTTATGACATGTTTACTTAGTCGTGAGTTTTAATTTATTATTATGATTGTTGTAGTTGTTGTATTGATTATTATAATTTTTTAAAAAATTTTATACTGTATTAATATATTTTTTATTAATTTTTGTGTTTAAAAAAATAAAAAAATAAAAAAATCAAAGTAAAATTAAACATATTTTTAGTGTAAAAGATATTTAATAATTGTGTGTGATAAGTGAACTGTATTTTAAATAAAACATTGAAAATGTAAAATATAGATTTTTTAAGAAAATTTTAAATTATTTAAATCCATAATTTAATTTTTCTTTGAATTTTGATTATTTTCTTTTAATTTAAAGGAGAATACTTTTATTTAAATTAAAAATAATTTAATATTTATGTGTAATATGAAAATATTTAAATATTTATTCTTAAATCTAATAAAAGAATTAGCATTCCATGTTTTATATGCTATATTTCGTATAATGAAAATTTAAAAAAGATTAGTCTGATTATACAACTTTTAATAATATTGTAATTGATTTGATTTTATTTTTTTCAATATAAAACCTCCAGGCTCTCAGTACCCAAGGTAAAAATTTTCATATTATTTTCATCTATATTTAAATTAAGTTTTATCATTTTATATGATTTAAAAAAAACTTTAGCTTTTTGTAAATGTTTTAAAAACTTTTATTATTTAAAAATTATTTAAAATTAATTCTGAACTTAATATTAAATTAAAGTTCTTTTAAAATATTAAAAATTTCATATTTTAATCACTATATTTCTTGTAATGAAAATTAAAAAAAAGATTATTCCAATTGTACAACTTTTAATAATATTGTAATTAATTTGATTTGATTTTTTTTTCAATGTAAAACCTCCAAAACTCTTAAGATGTAAGGTAAAAAAAGTATCATATCATTTTTAATGTTTTTATCTATATTTAGATTAGATTTTAATATTTTATAAAGTTTTTAAAAAATTAACATTTTGTAAATATTAAAAAATTTTAATTTTTTAAAAATATTTAAAAATACTTTTAAATTAAAATTATTTTTAAATATTAAATATTTTTAAATATTAAAATTTAACTAAAATATTTTAAAACTTTATAAGTTTAATTTAGAAGCAGATAAAAATATTAAAATTAAAATAATATTTGAAGTTGCTGATACCGACTTCAGACACTACAAAAATTTCCCCTTTTGAGATGTACTTTATGGTACGGACACTTAATTAGCAAGTGATAATTAAGTTGATTATTTCGTACGTAAAATTTTGTTGACTAAACTCTTGAACGTATTTTTTTACTGGAACACCGTGCGCGTGGTTATCACCATAAAAAATGTGTCTGCGAAGAAAGAGCTTATCGAGTGTATCAAAGGCATGTAGGTGGTGGACCAACGCTTCTGCAGGGAGCGTGAGAAGAAATCAAAAGAATCCGTCCACCATGTATTTGATAATTTTTAGTTTACCGAACAACAAATCTGTGATTGCGTTTACTGTTGGATTATCAAGTTTGTTTGAACATTGCAGCAATATTGCTGTTTAGGAGTTGGTAACTAGATACAAATTTTGGGTTAATTATACAAGATTTTCTAAAGTTTGTTGTTTTTACTTTATTCTCTATTTTTTAAATTTTATTATTTACTTCCTCTATTTTTTACTTGTTAAGACTATAACTTCTTGATATCATTTTCTAATAGAAACAAAAAATAACATCGATCGTTATAAAAGTTTATTTAGGTAAAAAGCGATATCTTATATAATTATATGTATAACAAACTGATGTTATGTGTTCTTTCAATTAAAGATGACATTACCTATTTTGTCATATAACAAACTTATCTAAAATGCGACTCTAATTTTTACTTCTCTGTATAGAAATAGAAGAAGCTCTCAAAGGAAATTATTTATATTTTTATATGTCTAAACTATTGTAAAAAGGGTTATTTATACATAAGTTTAGTATTACATAAACCAAATAACATATCAGCGTTATAGTTGTTACAATCATGTCATTATACCAATTTTATAATAGTTATATGATAACTGTTGTACTGTTAACATCCTGTTGTAACGTTAACATTCTCCCTTCAGTTCAACGCGGTAAGGAGCTTGACATATTGAATTTGAAAACAAGTTCTTGAAATCATAGAGGTAGATAAGATTTTGTGAAAATATTCAAATGAGGTAAATACGATTTTGTGAAAATATCTATGATTTGAAATTATATTGAAGTATGAACAAATTGAATAGTACCTTATATAACATGGTATCATACAAGGTGTAAATCAATCTCAATATATTTTGTATGATTATAGAAAGCATTATTACGAGCAATTTGTATATTACTATAATTGTCCTGAAGGAGAAGAATTGCAAAAGAAGAAGAAACACCTATATTTGAAAGTAGCTAATATAGATAAAAGAGTTAAAAAGTTGTGTCTTTAAGAGTTTGATATTCTACTTTTATATTAGATTGGAAGATAATTATTTTTTATTTGCTACGTCGGAAAAAAAGGGATAGGCCAGCAAACAAAAAATAACTAGTATTAGAGTGTTGATCAATTGAATCTCCAACTCAATTAGCATCAAAGTATGCTTATACTTGAATGGAGATGAATAACATTAGTGAAGACCATGAAAAAGAGTACCTCGAATTGTTTTGAAGGATATAAAAAACCATGGAGAAGTGAGTGGTACTAGGTGATGATGTAAATTGATTGACTATATAAACAACATAAGCAATATTAAGACAGGTGACAGTAAAATGCATATAAAATTTCCAACCAATTAAAGATAAAAGGTATTATTACTAAAGAGAGTCTCATCAATTGCAAAAAGATAGATATTTGGTTCGAGTAAAGTGTTAATAATCTTGGTATCTATGATACCAACACAAGAGATAAAATTAGTAGCCTATTTTACTTGTGACATATAACAATCAGATTCATCATATGAAACTTCAAGACTTGGAAAAAAAATATAGTTACCCAAGTTCTTTATCTTAAATTGTTAATGTAGAAAGAATTTAAGAGTAGAAATGCTTGAGTTTCATTAATAGTAATTATTATGCCATCAACATAAAAGAGAAAAAAATGGTATCCTTAAGTCATTTTGCAAAGAAATAAGGCATGATCATATGAGCTTGATTGAAAACCAAGGAGACCAATAGTAAAACTAAACTTGACAAACCAGGCTTGAGGAACTTATTTCAACCTAAATAAGATTTTACAGAGACTAAAAAATTTGTTAGGTGGATGATCATAACCGACTATAAGTTGCATATATACTTCTTCTATAAGATCACAATTGAGGAAGGCATTCTTGATAGCTACTTGAAATAATAGCTATCACAATTGAGGAAGGTCTTCTTGATATCTTCTTTAAATAATGGTCAACACTTGCTAGCAACAATTAAAATGAAACTGAAGTTAAATAGACTACAAGAGTAAATATCTTATCATAGTTAATACCATAATCTTGTATAAATCCTTTAGTAACAACTTAAGCTTTATATCATTCTATCGATCCATTTACCTTAAGTGTTAATTTTATAATCCCATTTGCAGCCAACGATATACTTACCTGAAAGTAAATTAACCATATCCCATATATTAGTGTAAGTGAATGGTTGTAATTCTTCAACCATTGCTTTTTTTCATAAGGGTTAGAACTTGCCTCACGATAGATACGTGATTTATATATGTAGTCAATAGTAAAATAAATATGAAAATCTTAGAGATGAACAGAAGATTGACTTATCTAATTAGTTCAACTAGGATAAGGAAGAAAAATAATTTAGAGGAGGTGATGGATCCACAATTAGTGAAAGTATAATAGGATCAAGCATAAGTTATATTAAACTATCAAAATTATTAGATAATGTTGCTACAAAAGAAAAATTGAGAAGGTTGATTGATAGAGAATCTTGAAAAAGATGAGAACATCTTATGTTCTTAAAAAGTCACATGTCGAGAAATATAAAGTCTTTGTGACAAGGGATTGCAACACCTAAACCCTTTGTGTTCTATCCCATAACTTAAAAAACAAAATAATTTTGCTTAGAGTTCTAGTTTGGTGTATTCATATGGTTAGAGAAAAACAAAACGGGTATTACCAAATAATATAAGTGTTTGGTCGCTAGGAACATAGTTGTATAAGCGTTCGTAATGAGAGATATTACCTATAATAGGAGTTTTAATAATATGGACAAAAGTAAGAGTAGATTTTCTCTAAAAGGTTTTTGGATGAAAGGAAGAGATGAAAAGAGTTAGAATATTACTAAGCATGTGTCTATGCTTTCTTTCAACCCTACCATTCTATTGAGAAGTACTTGGATATCATCTTTAAATAATAGTTCCTTGTTGATCAAGACAATGAGTGAAAGATTATTTTTTATATATTTAATGACATTATCAATATGCAAGATATAATTTTATAAGAAAATTGAGTTTAAACTATATTTGCAAAGCAAGAATAAATAGAAAATAGTTCAATCTTGTGATGTAAAAGGTAAATCCATATGCATTTAGAAAAATCATCAATAAAGATCATATAATATCTCAAGCATCTTGTAGTTTCATAAGAAGCATATATCCAAATGTTAGAGTGAATCAAGTTTAAGGGTGCCAAAGAAAGATAACCAATATTGTTGAAAGGTAAAATATGACTTTAAAAATGATGGAATGAAGTACAATCAAAGTCTTCAAAATTGACATGACCTAGAGAACCATTCAAAGTAATGGTCAAAGTTTATGATTAGAAAGATGATAAAGATAAGAGTGTCATAAATGAGAAGTAATCGCAGTAACAATAAGTTTGGGTGGAAAGTGGAGAGAGATAAATTCAAATACTCATCAAATCTTACACCTTATCGTAACAATCTTGCTTGTTTATAAATATTACACTAGTATAACCATGAATTTTAAAAAATAATTTAACACTAAATACAGATAATTGACTAACAAAGATAAGATTTAACGAGAGCTTAGGAACAAAAAAAGTACCTAGCAAAAATAAATAGAAAATAGTTTAAACTTGTGATGAAAAGGAGTTTAAGATTGAACATTGTACTCTTTTGTTGAAATAGTGTAATCATCTCAACAGTGGTGTTAAGAACTAGACGTAAGGACAAGTGGACCACTCCAAACTAGTATAAATCCAGTATATTTATTCCTCCCTTTCTATTTAATTTTACGCACTTATTTTATTATATCGATTGATTTTTTTGTGATTTTTTTAATATAAGCTTCCGCATCTTGTTCATCTTAATTAATTAGACAAATCATTTTAAAAAGTCACTCCCTTTTAGGTGCCATATCAACCTAACAGAAAACATTAAGGTCAAGAAAATTTAAGATTTAAATGTATATAACCAACATAAATTGCTTGAAAAATTAAGTGCTAAACCATAAAGTAAGTGTTTATGCAAACTTCTCTAAATAATACCTTATACCTCTAGTTGCTTATACATACATAAATGGTAAAAATGAGAAAATTTTGAGAAAAATTTAAGAAATTTTGATGAATGAATACTGACCATCCTTTTTTACTCTTTGTAAGATAAGAGGAAGTGGAATTTGATCCTATAGAACTAGAATGTGTAAGACTTTTACCTCGTATGGCATGGTTGTTATTATTAGTTGTAGATTTTCATATTTTTCACTACATTAAGATTGTGACGTTATAAATAACAATGTGACATATGAGAATAATTTAAATTTTTATAAGTAAAGTTAAGTCTATAATCACTGTAACTTCAAGTTGCCTTGGAGATTGATCTTTAAGTTTGTATCCTTATTTGTCATGACCAACTTTATAACAATGTTGGCATCTTAAAGTTGTACCACCTTTACTCAATCTATTCGAATTTCTTGGTCCTTCACTTTGATCCCTTATTCTAGCTTTCTTTAATCTTCCTAACATCTTCTTTATCATTAAAGGAAATATGGGTAAGAGATTTTCAACTTTTGGCCAAAACTTCAAACTATTGATAGGTTCCATCGTATAATGGTAGCTCTTTAAATAATATTTATGCCTATAGTATTGGCTGACATAAGAATCCAAATCCTTTCTTTGATATAATATATAATCTATTTCATGATTACACCATATTCCTGTTAAATCATAAAGTTTACATTGACAAGTACACACTTATAAATCAACATTACACTTGTCTAAAAAAAACATACTTCAAACTTTAAATTTTCATTAGTCTTGACAATACAATTCCTTACTTCCAATTGTGTAACCTCTAACTTCTTTCTTACTCTTGCGCATATATCATCACTAGAACATGAGCATTATATATGTTTTTTGATGTTCTGAGTTATTAAGGCAACTCAGATATCCTTTAACATGTCGATCAAGTTTTTTTTTTCAAGGTTCATCAATGAAACCATTGAAGGTTTATGATATATTTTTGTGGACAATCTCATGCTTTGG
Source organism: Pinacopodium congolense (assembly GCA_028565735.1). Taxonomy (NCBI): domain Eukaryota; kingdom Viridiplantae; phylum Streptophyta; class Magnoliopsida; order Malpighiales; family Erythroxylaceae; genus Pinacopodium; species Pinacopodium congolense. The sequence continues at coordinate 2,848,597 of JAOXYD010000003.1, read as the reverse complement.
TCTAGTGCTCACAAATTTTTTAATAAAAGTTTTAGGTTTCTTAATATATGGTCTTCAATAGTTACATTATCTCCTCAAAATTATCTTCTATTATACAATTAACTACTTTCCAAAATAAACTATGATATGCGTAGCCTTTATAGACACTTGACCAATTAGTAGACACATATCAGACATGTTTTCTATACTCAACCTCTAGGAAGAGGTTCTTCAATGCATCCATTAAACCATAATTATACTATACAAATAAAAAAATTAAGTAACGACGATTAAAGGCACGTATAGAAATTAACAAAAAAAATGTCTCAAATGTTCAAATGTTTAAAGAGGTTAGTTATTTAGTTTTAATAATAAACCGTGCATCTTTATTAGCTCATTGTAACTTTTGCCTGTAAGATCATAACTTCCCAAAGTGCCTTTCCAATGAACCTAATAACATCTTAATAGGTACTAACTCTGTGTTGTAACATTAGGATTTAGTTACCTGTAATGCATTCTTCGTTTAAAGGTCATCCATCATCTCACTAATTGGCTAATTTAGGTTCATTCTAAATTTGTGTGAGAATTCATTTACTAGCTATTTGTGACTAGCTTGCTTGTTTCTTTGCACTTTTCTATAACTATTTGTTTTTTCCCCCTAAAATCTTCACAACAGCTATTTTCTCATTTCTAATATAACTTGCATATATCCTAAAAACACAAAGTGTCTTATTACCAACTTTTTTTTCTCACACCAGAGCTTGCATTATTAATGTTATAGCCATTTTCAATTATACAAGACCTAATTGCTTCCTAAAATTGTCTCTTATCTTTAAATTTCATTCCAATTTCAAACTGAAATTCCTTCATATCTACTTTGGTATTAGACATAATATATTTATTTCTCCGAATAGATGCCTTGGACCCCCCATCATCACTGGAAATTGGTGATTGAACTTCTACATCACTGTCCTTATATTAAATACACCAACCATGTGAACTGTCTTCTTTTCTTTATGAAAATTTTGAATTAGATGGCACCTCAGCACTACAATCTTTTCTTCTTCTTTCAATACCATTAATAAAATCATCAAAATTAAATCCACTACTAACCTTCTTCTCATGTTTCTTCTAATTTGCTCTTACTGCAACATATTCTTTATCATCGGTCATATAAATTTGATTTGAAACTAAATCAATTTTAAATTAACTCCTTCCCCCATAATGCTGAAATCTTCACCATGTTGTTCTATATGAACATGAAACAACCCCTTTTAATTCATATTCAAATTTTGTTGTGTATTTGTTTCATACTAGCTAGTTTTAGAGTCAGATTCCATACCATTAGTTGCGAGGTTCTCTTAAACATGGTCATAATAAATTTCAACATTATTGTAATTCCATCCTTGCATATGGTTGAGCATGGACAATATGCCCTTATCATGATGTAAGCTTAACTACTTTAAACATTTCATCGTTCTTCATGAAACTTGTAAAAAATGGAATTCATTTTATATCCTTTAACCTTTGTCACTCCGCTTAATACTATCATACTAAGTTCATCAATACCTATGTGACTATTCTTTTTTTATCTTGTCCTCAACATCTCTGTTGTTTTTTTTACTTCTTTTCAACACTCTACTATAATGAAATTCAAAATTTATCAACATTTATAAAACAAAATAATCAGATCAATAACTGTTTGCATTATTATTTGGGCATTGAATGAAAAATAGCAGTTGTACACCATATAGGGATAGCTTGAATAAAATATAACAACATCAATAAATGTAATAGTATTTAACCATATCTAATCTTGAGTAGGAATGTAATACATTTCGAAGAAATAAAAATAGAGTAAATTACATAGTGTCCCTTTGTGGTTTTTAGGTTTTTCATATACTTCCTCATAGTTTTAAATTATATCAGACTTCCTTATAATTCGATGCAATTTTCACCATAGCCTCATATCATTAAAAAAGTGAGTCATATTAACTGTTGTTAATGTGACATTTGGTATGGAAGAAGTGTTGACGTGGTATCTGACATGAAAGGTAACGAGGTAAAAAGAAATAATGAAATTTTTTTCAAAGTTTATAGGGTGTACCTGTGATATTTTTCAAAGTTAGAGGTGAATTGAAATTTGGTTAAATTATAGGTAATAGAATATAATTTATTCTATTTTCTTTCTAAAATGTATATTTATATTGAAAAAATCTTAAGATAAAAATTTTAGATTTTAAAATAATTAAAATAATTATTTAAGATATATTTTAATATTTGTACTTCAATATATATATAAATTTATAAATAATCAATTAATAGTTTTTTGGGTTATTTTTTGACTTTAGTAGACTATTATCTTTCTTTTTAAATTTAATTGAATATACTTTCAATGTGTGATATTTTTTTTAGGTATGCATACTATTTTTTATTTTTATTAATTTAGATAAGTGATTTTATTCAATTAAGTATTTAAATATTAATGATAAAATAATTTTATTTATTTGAAATTAGTTGAAGATTTTACTTTTTAATATTTGTATGAAAATAAGTTTTTAACTTTTGTAAAACATCATAGAATTATGTTATAATAAAAAATATATGTGAACCTATTAAAAAAAACAGTGTATATGAACTCCTAAATTTAATTTGAGAGTTTAATAAAATTTTACAATTTAATATAGTAGTAAGAATCTAGTCAATTTTATTTTTAATTTTTTTAAAAGTTATCACTCTAAAAAATATTTTGTACACATTAGATTCTTTTATAAAAATTTCATAAAATATTATTATATATTTAAAATTTTCTAAAATATTTAAAGCATTTAAAACATATCATATTTAAATGCTTTAAAATTTTTATAAATTTTCATTTTTTTTCAAAATCTTAAAGTACATGCTTTAATTTAAATTACTAAATAAATTAATAAAAATAAAAATAAAAATTATTATACATACTAAAAAAAGTTATCATACATTGAAAATACATGCATTTGAATTTTAAAAGAAAGACAATAGTCTAATAAAGTTTGAAAATAACTAATTAATTGTTAATTGATTATTTATTAATTAAAAAATATGGTGAAATAGAAATATTGAAATATATCTCACTAAAATATTATTTTAATTATTTAAAGTTCTAAAATTTTTATCTGAAGATTATTTTTAATATAAATGTTATGAATATAAATATACATTTTAGAAAGAAATATATAATAAATTACACTTTACTCCCTATAATTTAGGCAAATTTCATTTTATCCCCTTTAATTTTGAAAATGTCACACTACACCCTTTGAATTTAAAGAAAATTTGATTATACTCCTTTACTGTATAACTTTTCACATTGAAATTTCTTTCAAGTCAAATGTCACGTCAATAATTATTGTTGGGAATCACTTTTTTCAATGGTAGGAGTTATGGTAAAAATTACAAAGCAAATTACAAGGAATTTGGTATAATTTATAAATCGTAAGAGGTATATGAAAAGCCTTAAAATTACAAGAGGCGTGTGTAATTTACTCATAATTTTTAAAAAAATAATTATGACACTTTGCTAAAAATTTTAATTCTAATATTATCATTATTTAATTAAGCCTTCAAATTATTTTCTTAAATCAAATTAGCCTAAAATGAAATCTTTTAAGGCTAAGATATATGGGTTTGATACAAATGTTTCAATAATCAAGTTGACTAGCTAGAAATCCTTAAGAGTTGGTGTGAAAGACTTAATTTTCTTGACTATAGTACTAATTGCTTGTCACAAGATCCATTATCCATATAATGCATGTAAATGTGTGGTAGAGTTATGTATATTGATAGAGCTTGCATATGTAAATGTATTATGAGAAGTTGGAGAAAATATAAAGGTGGTTTGATGTGTTCCCTTACATCTTAACTAGAGAACTTAGTTACTCATAGTAGAATAACAAACATAAAAAAACATGCCCTTAAATAAAACAAATAGAAGAAATAGTTAAGAGCACAGTACAATGAAGGAAATTGAGAAGAATGGTCTATGTGCTTGATCAAACCTAGCTTCATTTCATTGATTGATTTATATGTCTTAAACTTGTTAAATGAACATAAGAACCACCTTTAAGTCAACGACCAGAGTCCCAAGTAAGAGTGTTGTAACAAAAACATACATGCTCTGTTTGCGATGAATCAATCAATATGGAAAAACTGACATTAGGGAAAGTGAACTTTATGATTGCAACAATTATAGTGTATATGATAACAAAAGCATCAACATACGAACACAGAAACATTATTATAAGGACAAGGCAAGACAAAATCCTGTTAAATCTATCTGATAAGGCACCTGATGAGAGGAATCATTATGAAATCTAAATTCCACAGTGACATTAGACTACTACCATGCATTAGAATGTTTGCTACATTATTAATGAGCTCATATGCATGTTTTGTTAACAATTTAACCATGGGAAGCGAATGCCAAAGTCCTTAATTTCTTGGCTTCACGCATTCACAAGTTGTAGGTAAAGACAGGAATGCAGGTACAAAGATATGGATGAAGGTAGGGACTTGTTACATATAATACTTTATGTGAAATGCAAGCAAATACAATCTATAAGAAAGGGTTAGGTGCAATACCTTATTTTCTAACCTCGGCTACACGTTATTCTTTAGACACTCATATGCGTTTTCAGATCTAGTCGCTTCAAAAACTAACTCACTGAAGCATAAGGACCTTTTCACTACTTTTTCTTGCTTGGCGATGGCAAGATCGATGATCGATAGTGAGACTAACACTTGCGCAGGAGCAAGAACTCGACTCCTCTTTGTTTTAGGGATTTCAGATAACAATTAAAAAATAATATAATTTTTTAATAATTTAAAAAACATATTTCTTTATTTTTTAAATAAATAAGAATTTATTATGCTCACTGACATGTCTTGTTTTACTGTTGATTGGACTGTCGTGTCATTAGAATTAACAGTCAAAATAACAATAAATTAAAATTAAAATAAATTGAAATTTCGCATATTTAATTTTCAGTTTCTGAAATTTTGATTTTTATTATAAAATTAAGGAATTTTTTATTTATACATTTTACCCCAAAAAAATAATGCCAAGATGTTAATCAATAGGAAACACAAGTGTTTTAGTGTAATTTTAAAAAAAAGAGAATAAAATAAAAAAGAATAAATTATAAGAGGGTATAGGATAATTAACCTTAAAATCTTTTATGCATCTTAATTGATCTGCAAGTGAATTCTCTACGAGTTGTAATCTCTCTTTTATTGCTAGTTGAACCAAGTTTTTTTTTTAATAAAAAAAGTAAATAAATTAGATAAAAGAAAAAAAACTCCTAATGAAGTAAAAGCACATGGATCCAGCAAAAAAGGCCAACCAACGAGCAAGATTATAAGGAAGCTAACCTTCTCAATAGACTAGATGGGCAAGGCCAAGAACAGTCAGAGGGAAACAAAAAAAAAAACATGAAGAGCTAAAACAAAAACGACTAGAATGGCAGCTACCAGAGTCACCCTCTCTGCTGAACACCAAGACAACGATTGAGAAAAGCAGTTGACCAACTCTTTTTATAGCAAATCGAGTAGAAGATGAAGAAAAACCTTTGGAGGAGGCAATGCAGCAGCCAACTTATAAGTGCTAATTGTGAAGCAAACCAATGGAACAAGTCAAGGAGGTTAAGCGAGACACTAAAACTATGCCAGCCACTTCACAAAGAGTGTTGACTTCTATTGAAGTAAAGGCAGAAAGAAATAGAGAAATCTTGTTATAATTCACTATTAACCCGGACATAGCTCTAAAGCTTCTTTAAAGATCTTAATGGAGTTAGAAGAGCGACATTGAAAAAAAGTAAGTCATTTACAAAAACTAGGTGAGTAATACCCAACTTTTTACATCTAGAGTGATAAGTGAACCTCAAAGAGGAAACAGTCTGTAATCGAATAATAGAAGTTAGAATTTCCATGCATAAAGTAAACAAATACGGAGAGAGAGGATCACCTTGGTGAAGTCCCTATTGGCCTTTAAAGGATAAAGTAGGCTCCCTATTGATAAGAATACTGTACGAAGGAGAGGTGATGCACTCCTGAAGCCAACCTTTAAAAGTGACAGAAAAACCAAAGCTGACTAATATAAGTTCAATAAACTCCCAACTCACTGAGTCATAAGCCTTATGTAAATCAACTTTAAGAGCACAGTTTTTAGGACCCCCTTTCCTTGGATAATCCTTGAGTAGCTCCTGGCCACGGAAAAGGTGGTCTCCGATAGACCTACCCTTAATGAAAGTAGCCTGGCAGGGGTTAACAAGATCCCCAAGAACTAGATGCAATCTATTGGAAAGGATCTTCAATATCACTTTGTATGAGATATTACAATAGGCCATCAACCGAAAGTCTTTGATGTCAACTATATTTAGGCACTTAGGAATCAAGGAAATGTAGGTGTGATTTATTACCTTAAGAAGCTTCCTACAGTGAAAGAATTCCAATATGGTTGGGATGGTGTAATCCCTCAAAGCAGGCCAAACCTGGTGGAAAAAGAGAGCATTCCACCCAT
>JAOXYD010000003.1:2822400-2841962 GCA_028565735.1 Pinacopodium congolense | reverse complement strand
GTTAACCCGAAATGACCCGAACCCGAAATGACCCAACCCGAACCCGACCTGACCCACCCGATTGACATCCCTACCTACGGCTGATGCAGCAGATATTTTAAGGGTTGTTTAGCATTATTACGGATTATAATTTTTATATATTTATATTAATTTTTATACTATTTTATATTATTTTTTTAATTTATTTATTTAACAAAAAAATTAAAATACAAAATCAAAATCATATCAAACAAGTCACTTTAATTTTTAATTATAATTTTAATATTTTTAATTAAATTTTATATATTTTATAAATATTTATTTTATTTTTATTGTATTAATATATTATTTTGTAATTTTTGTAATTTTGTAATTTTTATATTTTAAAAAATTAAAAATCGAATCATTATCAAACGGGCTTAAGTGATCTTATGCAAACACGAACAGCCCAACTTAATCATTAAGTTTTTTATAATTTTTTAAATACAAAAACTAATATAATTTATTTTTACTCATTTTATTAATTTTATGTGAATTTTATCAAGTTTTATTTTTTAAAAAATAAAATAAAAAACGTAAAAGTAACCAAACAAGGCCTGAATAACCATAAAACTTTGCATGTACTGAAGAAGACGACTCACCGGTTTCGCAACTCCGAGAATGAGGACCATCGGGGCAGTAACACTTGAACTGGTATGTGGTGCCGTGGAAACTACACTTACCACCACTCTCCTCGCATTCGCTACAATTGCTTGCTATCCAGTTCAACATAAACCCTCTCTCCATTGAACCTCTCAGCATCATTTCACCACTTTCCAGCCCGTCGAAGTCCAAAGCCACAGGAGCTTTCACCACATTTGAACACTGCTTTAATGCATAACTCAATAAGGGATCGGTCTCTGGCATTGCAATTGCCGATTCGTTTTTAATATTATCACCATAACAACCGATCTTGTATCTCATAAGTTCAATGTTATTGAACACCACATTTTTTGAGCAACTCGAAAGCAAAAAGAACTGAGTTTGGTCAGGATAAAACTTGAAACGGTCATCGGGCAGAGACAAGTTTTGAATTGGGGGAAAACAAGAGATGTTGCCAGCAGAAACAGCTTCTTTTGAGACATGAACAGATTGGCTAGGGTAGAAGATTTGGTGAATGACAAAGTTATTGTCTTGGATTGCGAGGATTGGCTTGCCATGTCTATTACAAGAAACCTCGAATCTAGAGTCTCCACAAAAGGGTGGCTGCTGGTTTTTGATATAAAACGGAAACCCGATGGCTTGACCGTCACCGCAACTTGTAGGCTTGCAGGCCAAGTACTGTGAGTCTACACATGAGGCTTTTTTAGCAAGTAAAAGATTAGCGAGAATGAGGAAGAGAGTTAAAAATGGAGAAAAGGGTGTTGAGCAGAAGATCATCAACAGACTGGGCATCTGTGAGAGAAGAGGAAGCACAAGAGAGGAGGAGGAGGAAGAAGACGGTAATCTGATAAGAGGGAAAGAAAGAGTTGATTTTGTGACGGTGAATATGAAATTAACGTGACATGTCAAGAGTAGAGTCCGAGTCCTTGTTCGCAATGTGCCTTAAATGTTGACTGTTGAATTTTAGTGAATACAAATACGGATGTTAGGTCTCGGAAAGAAAATTGTGCCAGTTGACCATTCCAAGCCTTGTGAGTTCCGCTTTGGAAGTATCTTTATTATGCCAATCGTAAACCCTAGTGCCCAAATTTACTCTTTCATTTAATCTTTACGTTCACTTTATATGCCAACCTACGAACTAAATTGCAATTGAGGACCCCTAAAAGATTTTGTACCATGGAAAAAATCAGTTTCAAAACCAAATGTTGAGAAATAGTTAATGACAATAAAATTAAAATAGTTTCTTAGTGCATTTTAATGTATTTATCACCGGTCAAACACAACTCCATCATAAGAGTGGAGCAAAAACTTCTCTTGGAAAATGAGTGAAGCACACGAAGGTGAAAAAAAGAAGAGAAAAAAAAAATATAATCACAATCCACCCGATCTAAGTGATTAAAATTATTAACGAAAGCAGAACCGGAGAGAGATAGATGAAGGAGAACAAACCAATTATTGACAAATAGTAATTAAACACCTTTATCAGGATTCAGATTATAGTGATTTTATTTTTTAAACATAAATTTTTGACGTACGACCATTTTCAGAAAAATCGCGTAAGCAATCCAATAGAAGCATTGGAAGAATCAGTGCAAAAGAAAAGGATGCCATGAAGTACAGAAAGACAAATGAAATTAATTGAGTCTTATTCAAAGATCTAACTCGTTTTTTATTATGTAACAAACTACTTTAAATTAATAGTTTCGTTTAGGCAAATACTTAATGTCTTACATTACAACTGCATAAAAGACTGAGGCTTGAGTTCTTTAAGATTGCTATTCTACTACTATGACACCCGAATCGAATCTCTGTACCCCTGAAATTCTAATTTTGTTTGAGTCCTCTTAAATTAACCAATATTTTAAAGTTTGGACATGATAAAGAAAAAGACTTTATAGTTTTGTCACCTAAGATTCATCGCTCTATATTATTTGTCTATAATATAGATATATAGGATTAATCATGAATAATAATATACATAAATAATATGAAGATCTCTAATATCCTTTCTATGCATTATTGTTAGACAATTATAGAAATTAATGTTTTTGTCGAAAATTAGAAATTAATGTTTAACGTATATAAACTTATCCTATTCTAAAAGTCTAACAATTCCAATCAAAATTTCCAACAATCTTAATTTAAATTTTCTCAAACTTAAGATTTCAATATCCTATATTTTGGTTCCATATTTGAAACTTAAATTTTAGAACTGAACTTATATTCTAACAGCGGAATTATTTTTTAAATTTTGTTTAAATTTATTATTACATCAATAAAAGATTTTACTAAATAATATTGGTAGATAGTACAAAAGTATTTATTTTTATGTAATATTTTATGCTAGTAATTTCAGTAATAAAATAAATGTTTATGCTAAGAGAGGTTTTAACCATAGTTTTAATGATTTAAAAAGCATTTTACTACTAAAATTTTTATCTTTGGTGATATTAGTAAGTTAATATATAAAAAATCAAGTTCAATAAAAAGGTTAAATGAGCAAAAGAGTCAACTAAATCAATTGAACAATCCAAAGATGAAGAAAATGAGCATCGTAGAATATATATGCAATTCAAGTGAAGAACCAAGAATACAGACAAATCAAACATATCAACATTTAAAGAAACCATATAATCTTTCTTATAACCTTATCTTAGTCATTTCAACGAGTTAGGAACTCAATCATTACATGATCATTTATACTTAGGGTATGTTGTCTACACTTTGCTATAATTAAGAGAAAAATTGAAAAGGTTTTAAAGCAAACCCTTTTAATGCAACAAAATGCTTTTGAATAACTTTTGAAATAGTTTTGGATCAAATATTCGTCAAAGGAATGTACTTTGATCCTTGAAAAAATTTAAGAAGTTTTGAAAAACTTATTTAAGGAAGTTTGGATAATGAATATAGGAATTTGGATGACCAATGTGGGATTTAAGTGATAGTGTTAGATGTTTAGATAGACTTGTTAACTTGGAAATAATATACTTGACAAATGTCTTTTGAAAATATGTATTATGAGTTTATGACCACATTGGTTGATTAATGTGTTAGACTAATCGATTAATATTATTGTTACTAGTTGTTGTAATGGTCAATTTTTGTTTTTAATGATTACTTTGGATATTTTTAACATATAAATAGACTACATAAGAGTTGTAAAAAGGTGGTTAGGCATACTAAAGAGTTACTAAAGGCCTTTAAAGGCTAAAGAGAGCATATATATACATTGTATAACATATGTTAAGTTTTTGTTTAATTCAAAATCTGAAATATCATTCTATTTCGGTCGGTACTAGTCGAAGAACGGAATGGTGACGCCTAATACCGTTTTGAGTTAGGGTACCGCCTTGTACCGTGAGTTCCAGTCGGTACCTTACCAGTATTTGGTTCCTAGTATCTACTAGGACCAAACTGAAAAAAAGGAAAATTTACCTAGGTGTCGACTTTTGTTTTAGCTTGCTTTGTGATTGTGAGTCTTCTTATAGAGTGGGACACATATCTGTGGGATGGCCAACTATAGAACAAATACCACAAGTCTTAACTTCCTCTTTCTTAGATACCACAAGTTGACGCATCAAAGAAGTCAGATCATATAATCCGCTTTCCAATGATGAAACTCCCATCTCATTAATATGCCTTAACCCATAATTATTCCGAGCTCCAAATTATTCAGAGTTAGAAGCCATGATTAATATCAAATCCCATGCAGCTGTTGTCGTCTTATCAACTAGAGTTGCTCCACTTGTAGCATTAATCATACTTATTTCGGTCCGTAAAAGACCTTAATAAAAATATTGAATCAACAGTTAATCAATGATCTTATGGTAGGGGCAGCTTACACATAGCTTCTTAAATCTCTCCCAATATTCATATAAGGACTCTCTGGTGTTCTGTCTGATGCCACATATCTCTTTTCAGATATTGACGGTCCTGGAAGCTGGGAAAAACTTCTCTAAAAATAACTTCTTCATCTTTGCCCATGTTGTAATATTCCCAATAAGCAAATAATATAACCAGTTTTGGGAATCATCCTTCAAAGAAAAGGGAAAATCGTCAGTTTTATTTGCTCTTTTGTGACATTTGTAGGCTTCATCCCTGTGCAAGCTACATCAAACTCCTTCAAGTACTTATAAAGATGTTCTCCCAATGTACCTCGGAAACTAGGTAACAAGTGATGTGATTCATTTATAAGGATTTTATCACACTAATTTTTTATGCATGGATGATGAGATTCCATTGATATAGAGTTAAAAGAAATGATTCAATCTTTTTGTTCTTCATTCTATGACCAAGAGATCCATAAATTAGGATCTTGATGCATATAGATACAAATGGTCTAGGTTTACAAATAGATTTCTTCGTCGTTCTATTCCATTTAGAATGAGGAATAGGCATAATCAGACCTATCATATAGAAGAGAAATGTTATCCCTACTCAGACTATAACATAACTTTTACTTGTTCAAATAATAATTAAAGTGAAGCAAAGTAGGGTTAGGTAGAATTTGCAGCATTCAAAAAAATTTGAGATCAAATTATAAGAAAATAAGTAGTCTAATACAACATTGTTCTTTTACTTTAATATTTAGCTCTAAACTCCTTGTAACTCAAATCAATAAAATGTCTTCTAGACATATTTTATCAATAAGTAGTCATTAATTTTAACCACACTATAGATAAACACAATTAACTAGTAATATAACATTATCTTAAAATTATGATATTTTATTAAGAAAATTACTTAATGACTTATTTGTGATTGACAACTATAACATCCTTAAAAAAGGGTTTGGCCTTAAAATCATTTTAACATAACCCGTCAAAATATATTTTAAAAAATATAATTCTATTTTAGAGGAACACCTTATCTGTCAATTAGAGGGAGGCTTGAAACAATAAACTTCTAGAAGCTCTTCTTCATCTATTAATCTCCTACTTCTCCTACGTGCTGACCAAAGTGTCCACCGCATGCAAAGAAATGGAAAAAAATCAATATAGAGGGAATTTCATCATTAGACACACATTGCTTAATAATTTGATCAACACAATATTTCCACAAATGTGGCTTATCCCATTGATAATACCTAGCCTCTCTTTAAAATTTTTCTTTTTCAGCTCTTGATAAAGTACTAGACAAAGACTTGATAACTAGAAAATTAACTATGTCAGCATACCAAGGTGTTACCTGTTGGGTGACAAATAAATGCTCATATGGGAATTCATCTTTCAAGTTGTCTGAAGTGGTGTCTAGAAGAATGCGACTTACAACTAGATTTTTAGTCTCCTTTTTGTCTCGAATCTCTACGTTAAATTCTTACAACAGTAGAATCCAACAAATAAGTCGTGGCTTTACTTCCTTTTTGGACAAAAAATACTTTAACACGGCATGATCTAAATAAACTATAATATTTATGCCCAATAGATATGAACGGAACTTCTTAAGTTCTAAACAATTGTCAATAATTATTTTTTTGTTCTTGAATAATTTTTCTGGGCATCATTTAGCATCATGGAAGCATAGTAAATGACATGTGGCAGTTTGTTCCTTCTTTGCCCTAGAGCAACTCCTACAGCATAGTCACTTGTGTCACACATTATCTCAAATGGAGGACTCCAATCCTAAGGCTGGATTATTGGAGCTAAAATTAGCTTTTTTTTAGTTCATTAAATGCTTTCCTACAGGCTTCGTTAAACTTGAACTCCACATATTTTAAAAGTAATTTGGATAAAGGTTGGGTGGTCTTCAACAAATGTTTAATAAAGCGTCGATAGAGACTGCATGTCTGAGAAAAGAACGACCTTCTCTTATACTAATGGGGTAAGGAAGAGATTTAATAATTTCTATGTTAACCTTATCAACCTCAAGTCCCCTAGAAGACACAATATGCCCCAAGATTATCCCTTGATCAATCATAAAATGGCATTTTGCATAATTCAAAATTAAGTTAAGTTCAATGGATCACTTCAAAACTTTCTCAAGGTTAATCAAGCAAGAATCAAAAGACTCACCATAGACTGTAAAGTTATCCATGAAAACTTCAATGCACTCATCTACATAGTTAGAGAAAATACTTATCATACAACTTTGGAATGTGGCAGGAGCATTATATAACCTAAATGGAATTCTTCGATACACAAAGGTGCCAAAGGAACATGTGAAAGTCGGTTTTTCTTAGTCCTCTGGTGCAATAGAAATTTGATGATAATCTGAATAACCGTCTAAACAAAAATAATGAGTTTTCCTCGCAAGTTTTTCAAGCATCTGGTCAATAAAAGGAAGTGGAAAATGATCTTTACGAGTAACAGAATTTAACTTCCTATAATCTATACCAACCCTCCACCCATTTTGCACACAGGTGGGCACCAATTCACCTAAACCATTCTCTACTGTGGTCACTCCAATTTTCTTAGGAACCACCTGTACTGGATTTACCCATTTACTGTCTGAGATTGGATAAAATATCCCAGCATTTAATAGCTTTAAAATCTCCTTATTTACTACCTCCATCATTAATGGTTCAATCTTCTTTGGGCTTGTCTTATTTCTTTAGCTCCATCTTCCAATAAGGTCTTATGCATACAAATTGATAGGTAATCCCCTTTAAACTTACCACAGTCCATCCAAAAACATCTTTGTGATTTTTCATGCTCCCCTAAATACACATATTTCAAGTTACTTGGGAGAGCCTTCAATTCCAATTCTAAGGGTTGTATAAGAGATGCTAACAATTTTGAATTATTTCTAGTTAGCTCTAGAAAACCTTCTTATTCCTCTAAATATTTGTGTCATTCTAAGATGTGGATAGTGGTATCCAGCTCCTTAGGAATAACAAAATAATTGGCTAGTTTTTTTCCTTCATGGATACCCAATCTATTTTCCAACACAATCTCTAATTTATCTGGTACATTTAAACAAAATGTTTTATGCACTAATATATTGAGAAAGCTCATAGAAACAAAAGATTGATCATCATTAAGAAATTTCATGGCATCATAAATATTAAATTTAATCCCATCATCATTGAATTCCATAGTCAAAGACCCATCATAAACATCAATTTTCGTTCTAGAAGTTTTCAAAAATGGTCTTCCCAATAAATTCGAGGCTGAAGTGGATGAATCTTCATTACCCATTTTTAAGACATAAAAATCAGCAGAAAAGATCATATTATCAACTTGTATTAAGACAACCTCCAGAACACTCTTATGATAGGCATTAGAACGATCAATAAGTTGAATTATGACACCACTTTCTTTCAAAGGCCCCATGTTCAAAGATTCATAAAGAGATTGAGGCATAACATTAACCGACGCACCTAAATCTAATAATGCTTTCTTAATTTTCAGATTGCCTATTTTACAAGGGACTGTAAACATACCTGGATTTTGACATTTTGGAGGTAATTTCTTTTGAAACATAGCAGAAACATTCTCACCCAATCTCACCTTTTCATTGCCACTCAATTTTCTCTTTGAAGTACAGAGTTCCTTAAGAACTTTAGCATAACGAGGAATTTGTTTAATAGCATCAAGTAAAGGGATATTTATCTGTACTTTGCAAAAAATCTCCAGAATTTCTTTCTCTTGCTCCTCCTTTTTTTGCTTGGCATAACGACTAGGAAAAAGAGGTTTCACACTGAACTTAGGCTTGACAATGTTAAAATTACCCTTATTCTTCTCTTATGGCTAACTTGAGACCTCTTTCTCTACTTCTTCTTCTACCTCTCACTTAGAAACCTTTGGAGTGGGTTCCTTTGACTCTTTTCCACGTTGACATGTGATAGTATAAGCATTTTGCTTCAGGTTCACCTCAGGTTGGGAAGGAAGTTTTCCTGAATTTTGTGCCTCCAGCCTATTGATGGCAATCGCCATCAAGCTCTTTTAAGTCTTAAGATTCTATATCCTGGTTTGTGTATCTTGTTGAAATTTTAGGGTATTTGTGGCCAACGACTTGACTATATATTCCAAAGAATTATTTCCATAAGAACTTTACCCAATTTGTTATTGTTGTTGAGGCACATAAGGTTGCTTATATAGCTAAAAATTAGAACTTAAAGGTTATCCCTAATTGTTGCTATAATGAAGATTCGGATGATCTCGCCAACCTGAATTATATGTGTTCGAAAATAAGTCATACTTCCTTTGAGGTTGTCCAAGGAAACCACCCATTTCTTTTGCTTCTTCAACTTGGTCTTCTTATAGAGTGGGACACATATCTGTGGGATGGCCAACTATAGAGCAAATACCACAAACCTTAACTTCCTCTTTCTTAGATACCATAAGTTGACGCATCATAGAAGTCAGATCATATAATCCACTTTCCAATGATGAAACTCCTATCTCATTAATATGCCTTAACCCATAATTATTCCGAGCTCCAAATTATTCAGAGTTAGAAGCCATGATTAATATCAAATCCCATGCAGCTGTTGACGTCTTATCAACTAGAGTTGCTCCACTTGTAGCATTAATCATACTTATTTCGGTCGGTAAAAGACCTTAATAAAAATATTGAATCAATAGTTAATCAATGATCTGATGGTGGGGGAAGCTTACACACAGCTTCTTAAATCTCTCCCAATATTCATATAAGGACTCTTTGGTGTTCTATTTGATACCACATATTTCTTTTCAGATATTGACGGTCCTGGAAGCTGGGAAAAACTTCTCTAAAAATAACTTCTTTATCTCTGCCCATGTTATAATATTCCCAATAGGCAAATAATATAACTAGTCTTGGGCATCATCCTTCCAAAAAAAATGGAAAAGCCCTCAGTTTTATTTGCTCTTCTGTGACATTTATAGGCTTCATCCCCATGCAAGCTACATTAAACTCCTTTAAGTGCTTATAAGGATTTTCACCCAATGTACCTCGGAAATTGGGTAACAGGTGAATTAGTCTCGACTTTTACTCAAAAGTGTTATAATCACCTAGATTCAGAAAATTAATGCAATGAGGCCGCTGGTCCTCAGCTAGAGCAGCTAGTTGGCGTAAAGTGCGATTGGCAGCAATGTTTCTTTCTCTCTGTGGTTCTTCTCTTAGTGCTTGTTATATTTCTTTCGTCTACTTTCTTAATGCCTTTGCTATTTCCTCAATTTCAAAATTGTACTGCAAATCTTCATATTGACTCAAACACATAACGTACATAAATCATCAAAAATTTTCCTACAACAGCGCTAAAATTTGGTGTGTGTTGTCACTTGCAACAAAATATAAAAAGAAACCAACTTCCTGCAATACAAATTAATGTAATAGTAGAAAGTAGGGATCATTCCCACGAGAAATTTAGACGTTAGTAGTTACGCAATTAAAAAAAGGGCTTTGAAATTGTGAATTAAACAAAATTGAAATTAAATACTAAATTGAAAAATAGCTAATAATAAAACAATGAGAATTTGACAAATAATAGGAACAAATCTTGATTTACGGACTCCTTCATTATCAAATTTGCATTGATCATCAACACTAAAAATAATCAATTTATAAGTTAAGCATTCTTCATGGTAATTTTATTTACCTATTTTCTTTTATGTTTAATTAACTAAAAATGTATTCACCTTAGCCTTTATTAATTAATAACCTAGATACGATCTTAGATTTAATTAATCAATAGCTTTATGAATTAAGAAAATCAACGAACTAGACAACATACATACCATGTATATTTAGCCTAGAAAATTATTTTTCCTAGAACCAAGTCCCTAACGTAGTAGACAAAAATCCTAATTGCTATTTTTGATTAAAAAGATTGAACGTCAACCTGTTTACTTTAGCAATTGATTGAAATAAAATCACAAACTAGTTGCACACCTAGCTATAAAATTAAATAATCAAAGAATAATCAAGAAAAATAATTAATACTTGAAAAATATATTGATTTAAATGAATAACAAGAGTCTTACAATATTTATAGTTTAATAACTAGGTTATGTAAACCAAGAAATAAAAAGTTGCTTGCTTAACATAATAAAAATCCTCTTAACTAATGTTTTTCTTAATTTTCTGTTTTATTGCTTCTTTTTTTAGTTTTTTGCTTCTTAAGTTTGTTCTCTTTGTCGCCACACCTTGTTTTCTTCTTCTAGACATTTATTCTCTTTTTCTGCTGCAGCCAAGTGCTTCCTCTTTTACCCTGGACATTCTCTTTTTATTTTGGTGGCTATCTCCCCCTTTGTTATCAATGTGTCTTTCTTCTTGGATTCTTTATGCAGCCTTTCATTTCCAAGTGAGTCACATTTCTTTCCTTATTTTTGGCAGCCCACTCACGTTGATTTTTGCTTCTTGGTGCAAGTTCCTTTTGCTTGGGTTTTTGACAGCCCACTTTCTTGGTTTAAGCCCTCTTCTAGTTGGTCTTTTGACAACCTATGATTTCTTCTTCTGGTTTCTAGCCCATGTCTCCTTTTTAGGTAAGATAGACCCCCATTCTAATCGATTCTTCAGCCCTAAAATAAAAGGCCAAAGTGCAAAAAGAAATCTCTAAAAATTCTGCTACTGATTGTCACACAGGTATCACTGCACGATGCTATGCCTAGCAATGTCCAACCCTTCTGATTAAGCTTTTCTTGATTAAAAAATTCTACAATTCTTAACACTTGAATCAAAACTACACCCTAATATAAAACAAGACTAAATTCCATTAAGTATAGCTTCAAACATTAAAAACAAAGAAATAAAACACAAAAAAATAGGAAATAAAGACACTAACATCTTCTTTCTTGGTTTAGCCTTACTATTATTAGCTCCATGATAAATCATGAGATGAATAAAGTGTTCCTTCATTTTCTTTATTCTCCCTTCCTCCTGAACCAATATAACCTTAATTTAAAGATTTCATTTATTTTTAAGAATGTTATAATTCACTTGAAACTAGCTAAATTAAAAAATAAATGAATTAATAATAAATTAAACGAGGAAGAATTTACTCACATCCATACCCATTAATTTCATATTTGCTACCAAAATTTTTATATTTGTCATATGATTATGAATGAACTGTGACCAGTCAAACTTCTTAGTCGCCAGTATACTCATTAAGTTTCCTACAATAGACTTTTCAACTATATTTAATTAGGAGTATTCCTTAATTTTCATAATAAATTCATTTGCATTGTCCATCTTTAGGCATCGATAACTTAACATTCTCAGCTATTATCATTCTCATCAAATTCAAACTCATCATGTTAGATCTTTCTCAAGCCTTATAGAAAGACTTGTCAATTTCAATACTAGTCTTATTTATGATTGCGAACCTAACATCTGAAACTATTGTTAAGTTTAGATCTATAACCCCCAGTTGAACTAAATTTGCTCAGACTAATCCATATAGTTCAGACCATTGGATTTGATAAGCCCATTTTCTAAAATGAATAAATTAGTAAACGGTACAAACATAACATAAGCACACATATTAATGCTTTAAGTGAATTTAAATAGATTCAAATAAACAATAATCTTAATTATGTATTTAATTTGACCTTTGGTTAATATTTTAATATATAACTTTAACTAATAACGATTCGAACGAAAAGTATTTTCATAGACAATCAATCATATTCTAGTCAACATGTATGTTATCATTAGATATATAATTATATTCACTAAATATATCGATAAGTCCTTTTAATGTCATTAATCATAAGCAATGGTCCACCTTTAGATAACCTCTTAGTATTATAATTAATAATCCCAATTTTTCAGTTCAACTTTTTATATCATTATGATATCATCATATAAATATGAAGAATTGAAAATTCATAATTAAATGTCCAAATATCTTATCAAGTTAGACCATTTTAGTGACGATTATGCTTTCTATACAATAAATATTTAATTGGATAATAAATTAATACTTGTCATTTATCCAAAGAATTCAATAATGAATATTAACATTCTATGAATAAATAACTATTTATACATGACAAAATTCACTCAATTAGTTTGACCACTTACTTTAGTAATGTCATGTAAAAAATCAACATATAATGTAAGAATTTAATTTCAATAATGACATAATATGAGAAAATTCAATAGTACCAACAAAAATCATAATATGACACTAATAACTCTAAAATCATATTATGACATAACTAAAGTAATTGTGACACTTATGCATATAACCTAAAATTATCAATTAATTAGATTATTAATTAATTAATCAATTATGTCCTAAAATAAAGACATCTTAATAAGGATCCAAAAAGATAGCCCATAAAACTAAATTAAACATCTTATGATAAAAATGATAGCTAAAATAACCAAAAAATTACCTTAACCTATACCTTAATTAATTAGTAGTAATATTTTTTTTTTCAAAACTTTTCTGCCTGGTGGCAGCACGCTCCTCATCTTCTTCCTCGAAGCATTGCATCTGTTTCTTTTCTTTTCCTTTTTTCCTTATGGCTTCATCTTTCAAAGGTTTCTCTCCAAAATGAAAGCCTTTAAAGCCTTGCCAACATTCACAGCTACCATTAATAGCATCGATGGATGAAGAGAATAAACTTTATTTTCTTACTTTAAAACCATTTGAGTTTTCTCACTCTAAAACTATGATAGAGCCTAAGACCATCCAGAAAACGGTCTCTTATAGGCTAGATCCAACAGAAATGCACTCTACAGATCAAAATAATTAATGTTCACTAAACCAATGTCTACAATACCTTACATGCTATGGGTCCATTAACGCCTAAATGTATTTCAGAACAAACGAGGGCCATTGGCAAAGGTAGAAACAAGTGATACATTACCGTCTTTGATAACATTTGAAAACTTTAAAGAATCAAATGTAACACTTTTGATCACAGTCAAATACATTCAATAAACTCATACCTTAATCCAAATTTTTGATTTTATATTTATTTCTTCTTCCCTCTCAACCTTCTTTCCTTTCTTATTCTCTGATGGTTGAGAATAGTTTCTTTGTTCTTTTTTGTCCTGCCATTCTTTCTTTTTATGTTGAAGGAGAGGAAAAGGGTCTTTGAGACCCATTAATTCTAACTTTTATTAAGCTTATCAACCATTATACTAGACCTACTTAATTAAAATTAATTCAATAAGTTACATGGACCACTTAAATTATGAAATCATATAACATTAAGTGCTTCTAACTCTTAGAGATCAAAATTTTGAGTTTTAGATTAGGCAAACTCTTTGAAAAAAAATTTCAAAGTTTTTGAAATAACTGATGTAGGGAATGGACAACATTCAAGAGCCATTCTTATCAATTCAATCAACTCATCAAATAATTTAGAAATAATGTATAATTTATTAATTATCATATTTATTCAAATATTAACTTAAAATATATCCTCTCTCTATATATATTTATATATATACACATGCGTACATATAAATAAGTTTGTATTACAACTCCAACGATCTTTGCACTAAACTTCAAACCTAATAGTTTTAATTACAAAAACTAACTTGAGTAAGATCACAAATTATAAATGAACCAATAAAATGAAAATATGACGGGAATGGATTGGAAAAGTTCAAATATTGATTGAACCTCCAATCACAAAAATTGTTAATACTTTTCATTTATTAGTTTTCAGGATAACTATGATCTTACTTCTTATTTGATCGTAACTTTATTTTCTTGACTTCAAAGTCTCAAGTAATATAATTTAAATTGTTTAAGGTGAAATAACCTTAAAGTCCTTCAGTTTCTCTTGAGTGTAGGTGTTTTTAAAGCTTATTGTCATCATTTATTTTGGTATTTTTAGCAAACTTCTTCAAGGATTTCATTCTCTAATTTTTATATTAGGAGAAATATTTTATAACATCAATTTTGTTATTGCAGAAGCTTCAACGCTCGTGCCTCATCTCATTCTAGATCATTATATTTTTAAATTATAAGAGACTGAAAATTTAAGATGTCAAACTTAGGTTACTTTGACACATCTTCTTGTATTAGCATTAATTTTTCTTTAAAAAATAACTTTGTTTATATTTAGCTCTAAAATCATTGTAACTAAAATCAATATAGCAAAAATGTGTTCTTCATTATTAATAAGAAAGATTGGGAGGTGTGGATACAAGGGATGCCTGTTGGTCATGATAGTTGGTCAGGTTTGAAGGTTGTTGGGTGTTAAGACTGGCTCTCCCGTTCTTTACCTAATTTAAGGTTTGTTTCGTTTGGTGTTTTTGTTTTTGTATTATTCCTTTTCTTGTCCTCTCTTCTTTTTCCTTTTCTTTTTCTATCCTTTCTTTTTCTGAGTCTAGCACGTGCTACTCTTGAACCTTCCGTGTGTTTTGGATTTTTTTGTTTATTGATTATTTTTATTTTCCAACAAAAATTAAAGATTCGAATTGAATTTGTCATAGGATTTTTTTTCTTTTGTCACTAGAAATTCTAGAACTCGATCTTGATATTGAACCATAACGATCAAAGTCAAATCGTAAGCCTATTAATGAAGTAAAAATAAATATTACCAAAACAAACATAGGAAATAATATATTATTTGATTCGTGAGGATAGTAAAAAATACTTTTAAAAACAAAACAAAACAAAACAATCGGGAAACAGCTTCGAGGAGGGTATAAAAAAATATAGGGGGAGGGCATATTTCTTCTTATCGCATTAATTTGTCATGTATGGATGATGAGATTCCATTGATATAGAGTCAAAAGAAATGATTCAATCTTTTTATTTTTCTTTCTAAGACCAAGAGATCCATAAATTAGGATCCCAATACATATAGATACAAATGGTCTAGGTTTACATATAGATTCCTTCGTCGTTCTATTCCATTTAGAATGAGGAATAGGCATAATCAAACCTATCATATAGAAGAGAAATGCTATCCCCACTCAGACCATAACATAACTTTTTCTTTTTCAAATAATAATTAATGTGAAGAAAAGTAGGGTTAGGTAGAATTTGCAGCATTCCAAAAAATTTGAGATCAAATTACAAGAAAACAAGTAATCTGATACAACATTGATCTTTTGCTTTAATATTTAGTTCTAAACTCCTTGTAACTCAAATCAATAAAATGTCTTCTTGACATATTTTATCAATTACTAGTCATTTTAACCACACTATAGATAAACACAATTAACTAGAAATATAACATTATCTTAAAATTATGATCTTTTATTAAGAAAAATGCGTAATGACTTATTTGTGATGACAACTATAACATCTTTAAAAAAAGGGTTTGGCCTTAAAATCATTTTAACATAACCCGTCTAAATATATTTTAAAAAATATAATTCTATTTGAGAGGAACACCTTATCCGTCAATTAGAGGGAGGCTTGAAACAATAATCTCCTACTTGTCAGTTGGTTTGGACTATCTCCTTACCTTCATTTTCACATTGATTTTTCCCAATTTAAAGTCAACATCAACCACTATCTTTTGTTGGGAAAATTTCACTTAATAGTGACCTTATACATGTCGAATTTCATTCCAAAAGAGCGTTGAATCTAAAGAGTAAAGAATGATGGAGTTTTTATATGTAGATGGAGTACAGCTACAAGTGCAAGGTTTTGATCCAGAAGTAGACAGTGCAAATAATATAATCATAAAAGTAGTTGATAGTGAAGATTTTGAATGGCACAATGGAGGTTTTATTTCTTATCAGATAGAGACTATTAAGAGACTTGATAGAGGAACTTGTTGCTTTAAGTTGGCAGATGAGGGTTTTGGTCATTGTATAGAGATTAGATTCATCCCAGGGATCTTGGTCTTCATTACGAGGCTCTCAATATCTTTATGGAAGATTCTAAATTTATCAAGAAAATAGAAATAGAGAATGATGGTTTTGATGAAAACCCTGAAGGATAGTAGTGATTAGAGCAGTGTTAAAGACAGGAAATTAATAGTGAAGACGACGAAAATTGAGATGGCATCTGACTTGAGGTTTCAAGATTATTGTGCTAACATAGTAGAGGATCAATAGTTAGGACCTAGAATTTGATTTTGACTATCTTGGATATCAAGTAAGGTTAATTAGAATATATCCCATTTTTTGTTTTATGTGGAATTGCAATATTATGTTTGTCATTGAATTTTTGGGAATTTTAAATATTTTATTTTGCGAGTTTTGTGTAAAGATGAATATTATGATTTTTATGTGAATTATGAAATACCTATTCATAAGCATCTTATGTGATATGTGAATAATGTGATTTTGTGTGAATTATGAGAATTTTATAAAAGTTGTGATTATGTGAGAATGCGTATATAATCATGTGATATATTATATAATAAGTTACTAAATTCTAGGAATGCGAAGAATTTGTAAAAATTGCGAGAATTATTTTATGGATATATCTTTATATGGATAGAAATTCTAATCATATTGTAAATAATATTTCATGTGGATTACTGATAATGAGATACAATGGTTAGTATAATAGTACTGAACGTGTGGATTAGTAAGAGGAATATAAAGAGATCTTAATTAGTAGTTTGTCTAGATGAATTATACTTAATAGTCATGATTTGGACAAGATTGACATTGGTTATTTGACACACGACGAGATATTCTAGTAGTGGGAATACTTAAGATGCATTTGCTAGTAGGAAGTATCCTATATGATTTATTT
Source organism: Pinacopodium congolense (assembly GCA_028565735.1). Lineage (NCBI taxonomy): Eukaryota > Viridiplantae > Streptophyta > Magnoliopsida > Malpighiales > Erythroxylaceae > Pinacopodium > Pinacopodium congolense. The sequence continues at coordinate 2,824,786 of JAOXYD010000003.1, read as the reverse complement.
ATGATGAGACCCGATATTTTGATAATGGGAATACCTAAGTGTTTCTAATAGTGGGAAGTATTTTGTGTGGTTTGTATGTTGGTTGACTATTGAATATAACTCTACTAAGTTAAGCGGGATTCTTAAAATTTTTTTAAAAAAATTGAGTTGAGAACTAGAATTAGAATAACTTGTTGGGTATGATTTGCAAATAAATGGAATTTATATAAATAATGACATGAACTTGCATTGAAATGTGGAATGATATTTTCATATGATATATATGTATAAATGTTATTTTGTGTATGTGAAATGAGTGATGTATGATAGGTATATACTAACTTTCTTTACTGAGTTCATAGTTCATCCTTTGTCTATTAAAAAGTAGATAGTCGAATTTAATTATCATTCATTATTTGGGTTTTCGCACTAGTATTGTTATAGGTGGGCAGCCAAGTCACAATAAACATTTGACTCTTATTATTTTTAAATTAAGGTTTTGATTGTAAGGGATTGTGATTTAAGGCTACTGAAATTTGATAATAAAATTTGGAGTGTCACAACAACTGCCGATACAGTTATATATATATATATATATATATCCTTAAATATATTTTGACGTCTAAGAGACATTTCTAGTATTCCTCTTATATGACCACTGGCGTGTAGTCGGTCCAATAAGTAAGGGAAGTAACTAAAGGCATGGTTCAAGGATTATCTAGAATGCTAGCAGAGAGCTTGGGAGTATAATTTTCTAATTATTGTTATTCAACTGCTGTGGACAGTGGAAATTCATCCCCCGAATGCCAGTTTTTGTCTATATCAACTGTCAGGTTTACGTTATAATCCCCTGTGCATGAATTACCCTTGTGTTCTCCTTAGTTGGTCTGTTTTACTTAATTGCCCATCAGAAATGCTTACCATCTCACCGATTACAATTATTTTTCATATAGAATGTGCGGTACAAATGTATAATAACTTGCTAGACTGCTGAACTAAATTATGTTATGATCAGAGCACACCATCTTATCATCGGAAAAAACAAGTTATCACATCGACTGGGCATTACGAATAAATTTCCCCCCAATATCACCTATAGAACCCTTGCCCCACCTCCCTGTCGGACTTCCACCAGCACACTCGTCTTCTAGTCCGAGAATGTCGGCCATGGTGGTAGTGGCTACCGCCGTGTTCACCGCCTTGCTGCCGTCAAACTCATTCCATGCAGACTGAATCGAACTCTTAAGCTTGTAGAGTTTCTGCTCTCTTACAGCCACCGTGCTCTTGAGGACACTCACTTCCTTTATTAGTCCATACACCAAGCTCTTCAAGCTCTCCATTTCCTTGTTTCTTTGACCCACCATTTCCTTAAGCTGAATTATTTCCTCATCTCGCTTTGCCACCATCTTCTTCATGCGATCAATGTCCTTGATCACTTGATCATCATAATATGATGATCTTGCTACGAACACTTCATCAAATTGCTGATGACCTGACCTCTGTTCCCCAGACAAAAGAGCCATTTGCCTTGCGAAAACCTGGAAGCATTATCAATTAAGCATCACTTAGCCAGCCAACAAAGTCATAAGACAATAAAAAAGACGCAGACACATGTATATATATATATATATACCTTGGTGTTATGATCAGAAGTCATGCTTTTGGACAAAACCTTGAAGAACAAATGGGCTACTGATCAGGGTAGCGCAGTGTATGGATGATCAGGTAGGTCATTATATATATATATACTGTATATATAGAAATTACTGATAAAAAAGAGACCAGGGAGAGAACTGGGAAGAACGCGTAGCAGCTGCTTTGAAGATTCAGAGTAGATAGGTGTTGTTGAATTAACAATACCAAGGGGTGAACCAGTTGGTTCCCAGTTTGTTTTATTAGCAATTTTATATGCATATCGAAGTCCAATTGCATTTGTTAATTATAGGGAAATTGATAATAATATTCCCTTAATCTAGATTTACCAAACTGTCCAAACATGCAAACGTTGTCATTATTCTATAATAACGATCATGACCATGTACATTTTCTATACCCCAAGGCAGTTCAACTAATGCTCCAAAAAGTTTCCTTACGGTCAAATCATTTCTTCATACACACGATTATTGAGCTCGATTCGGGAGAAATATCTACAGTGGATGCCATGTCATTGATTACGTCAAAAAAAAGCTGCCTGTTGAATATTCTTCTCCTTCTAGATTGGAGATGTTTTTTCTTTCTTTTTGTTTTTCTAACGAGAGTAATGTATTAAATATTGTATCGGTACTAGTATTGAATTAATTTCAAAAACGGTATTGCATTGATACCGGTTAATATTGGTATTATTTCGGATAATTTTTTAAAATTATAAATTAATTCTTTAATTTTATAAAATTTACAAAAATAGTCT
>JAOXYD010000003.1:2769923-2783770 GCA_028565735.1 Pinacopodium congolense | reverse complement strand
TTCACTCCCTTCCCCCCTCAAAATCCCTGATTCTTCTTTAGATGCCCATCGTCGTTGTCTCAGAGCCTCCTCCCAACCCCTCAAACACCACCATTTCTACTCAGATGTTGCTTTCTCCTTCTCCAGTTCCAAAGCCTCAGAAGTCACTTCTCCCTCTAGGACCTTGACCCAGACTCCCAGTGCCTTAGATTCTAGTATTCTTGAGCAACCATGCTTCTCCCTCTCTGGTGCTTCCTCTCTAATGACTCTCCCTCTCTGACGCTTTCTCTTCAACACTTCTCCCTCCCAACACTTCCTCAGTCACCATCTCACCTAGTCACATTGCCATCTCACCTCACCGCTGCACCATAGATCAAGAATCAGTCGCACTTTTCCCTCTCTGACGCTTCCTCTCCATCATTTCTCCCTCTCAAATGATTCTTGTTCGACACTTTTCCATCTCCAATGCTTCCTCAGTCACCATCTCATATAGTCACATCGCCATCTCACCTCACCACTGCATCATCAATCAAGAACCAGTCGCACTTCTCCCTCTCCGACGCTTCCTCTCTGACGATTCGTGCCTTTATTCACCATCTCATTTAATCACATGGCCATCACCTAGAGCTTGATAGGACTTTCATTCACACTCGTTTGAAGGAATTCTTACTAAAGGCTTCCAAATTATAATTTGATCTTTGTTTCTTCTAACTATATAACATAGTATGTTATGCTTGCTTAGTATAAATTGCGATTTCTGTGCTGATCTATCAACATATTTTAGTTTTCTTTTCTTTAGATGTAAATAACTAACAAAGTTTGTTTATGAAGTGCAAAAACAAGCTCTCTTTATGTTATTTCATAATGGGGCTGATAGTGATAATTGTCTGCTACCAACTGTAACGGTCGGATAGTACAGAGTTTTAGTCCATAACCCTTCAGAATGAGCTAGTAGCATGATTTTCTCTCCTCCCACCCCAACCATATCATTTTTTTTTTTTGGCACATCAAAAATCCACATCCTCCTTTACCTATTTTGCAAGTTACGAAGTTGACCGATTTTAAGTGGTGAGCAGGTTTCCCTTTATCCATGGTTTGCATTCCTATGTTTTAACTAATTGTCAGTGTTTAAATTCATTTAGAAAATGACGAAAAGAAGCTAGTAAAAGGCTTTTCACCTTTATGGATGCATGAAAATGTTTCTACTTTGTCTGCATCAGGACGAAGTTATTCCTCACCTAGAGCCTGGGATGGTTCCATCTACTGTTGATCCTGATGCTGCTGGAGGTGCTGACAGAGGGAACAGGTTACCCAAGAGGCCTGTTCGAATTAGTGCTTGGAAACTTGCAAAATTAGATTCCACTGAAGCTATGAGGGCAGCTGCCAAGGCCAGGGCATCTTCCTCTGTTCTTAAACCAGTTGATAACCGCCGTTTGGCAGATGCTGAATGCAGTTCTAGCAGTAACATGAGTGTCAGAAGTAGTGTGAGTACTGATATGGGGCCAAACAAAGAGATCAAAAGTGAGCTGAGGTCATCTCATCCAGGTCACACGTTTGCTCCGAGTCAAGGTAGCCGGGATGAGTATGAAACTGGGACTCAGAGTGTTAGTAGCTTCAGCAGCCCAAGCCACATACATGAACAGGTCACGCTTAGCCCTCTGCCTCAGAGTCACGGTTTGGGACATCCGAATCCATCAACTTCAGTATCTGGCTTTGTTCCTGATAATTATTTGCCATCTAAGCCAGCTGTTTCCCTTGGCAACAACCCAGCACCACGTCATATACAAGGATTTGATGAAAGGATCATGCAGAAGGAAAGCAGCAGTGATCCTTTACTTCTATCGGCACCAGCTACGTCTCTTATTAGAGATGTCAAAAGGACATCTGTTGTTTGGGACCAGGATGCTGGAAGGTACATATCTGTTCCTGTTTCAGCATCTGAAGCTCGCAACAGATCGGCAACACAGATAGGGCTGCCAAAATCTACCGCTGAGAGGATCAATCCTAGTAGAAAGCCAATGATTCCACTGCAAGAGTCATCTTCTTCAGCAGCGAAACCATCAGAGCAACAAGCTGAGAAGCTTATGTACACAGGGGACTCCATTTTCTATGGTGGCCCGCTTTTGGGTGCACCACTTAGGGATGGCTTGAGAAACGAAGGAAGTTTAGTCACTAGAGAGGGGCAGCAAAGGTTGATGCTCAACCTGCCTCGGGAGTCGAGGTTCAAAAGAGATTCAACTTCAAATCAACTCCCTGTGTTTGTCCCTGGGGGATATGAACACAAGCCATCTTCTGGGTCTGGTCTAAGGTAGAATGAAGATATCGGTTCATGGTGGAATCATACATGCTCTCATCCAATTACTCTGGATGAGCGCTGAGAGGTGAGTTTGAATAGGAACACCCTAATGGTAGTTGATCAACCTGGGTAACGTTGCAGTTTTGTCGATCTGACTGTATGAGGCGCATTTTTTTCTGTCAAACTTAATGATTCATCACGAGAGGTCAGGTGAAGATAGGAAATGGGGAATGATGTGAAGAAACTTTGGCTCTGAAAATTGTGGGAGGAAGGTTTTTGTTGTAGAATTCCTTTTTAGTGCTTTTCATTTGGCTTCATGAATGACTTACGAAGAAAGTTATTCAGTTTCTGTTCCACACTATTATTTTCCAGAGGCAGTGTAATTCTTTTGCTTTCAATAGGTCTTGCATCTTCACTATTGCTTCAGAGCTTTCTTAAAGGCAACAAAAGAAATCCATCTTCCATTGTGACTCTCTTCTTGAATCAAACATTTGCTTGTCTTACTATCAGATATATACAGCCTTAAAGCCGTTTACATTGTCCTACTTAGGCCATTGAGAGACTTCTATACTCCATAATCAGCTGGTTTTTGAGGCAAAACAGGAAATATTCGTAATAGTGCAATCACCAAAATCAGACGATAAAGTGAAGAGGTGGTCTGTTTTAGACATACACGAGTCTGGCCTGCTTAAACCTCCCAACATGGCCTGTAGGCTTTGTTAGTCCATTCCCTTCACTAACAACGGGCTTGGTTAGAGGCTAACATGGACCGTTCTGGGTTTTATCTGGTCATAATCATCAAGGGTTTTAAGTGTCTCTTCGCGGTACGAGGTTGTTCCTCTTCTACCGCTTCAGCCGGAGGACCAACTTTAAGGAGCTCGGTGTTCGATAAAATCGTTGATTTTTTCTGGGATTCCTTAAAATCTACGAGTGATGAATCTTTTAAAGCAGCTGATGCCTCAAAGGCGTGGACTTTCTGATTCACTGAAGCGTTTTAGAGGTTTCTTCTTCGATTCTCTCATTAGTTTTTCTTGGTGTTAGTCGCTACTTCTTTGTTAGACGTACAGCTACATTTTGGTATTCAATTGGAGCATGAACCCCGGAAGTTTATTGTCATTTTCTGATTTCTAAAAATTTGTTCTTTTTGGTTCTTCATTATTGAGAGTCGTGAGTATTGATGTCTGTCGTGTTATGGCAGAAAATTAAACGAATAAGTGTGACCCACCTCAGTTTATTGATGGTTGCTTTGATTGTTATTGTAGGATCTTCCTTTTGCTTCCTTCATTCTTCACAAAATATACCCGTGGAGCTTCATTCTCAAGAACACGAAGTGGTAATTGCTCTTGGAAGCAATGTGGGAGACAGAATTCACAACTTTAACCAGGCGTTGCAGTTGATGAAGAAATCTGGCATAAACATTACTAGACATGGCTGCTTGTATGAGACGGCCCCTGCCTATGTGACTGACCAGCCTCACTTTCTCAACTCTGCTGTTAGAGCTGTTACAAAACTTGGACCCCATGAATTGCTGGGAGTTCTGAAGAAAATTGAGACGGACATGGGTCGTACTAAAGGGATTAGGTATGGACCTAGGCCAATCGATTTAGATATATTGTTCTATGGAAAATTAAGGATTAATTCTGATATTCTTGTTGTCCCTCATGAGCGAATTTGGGAGAGACCTTTTGTGATGGCCCCATTAATAGATGTGGTCGGATCAGAAATTGAAAATGACACAGTTGCTTCTTGGCACTCTATGTCCATACATTCTGGTGGACTTTTTCAATCATGGGAGAAGTTAGGTGGAGAATGCCTGATTGGAAAGGAGGGGATGAGAAGAGTGTTACCCATTGGAAATCATTTGTGGGATTGGTCAAAGAAGATTTCTTTGATGGGAATCCTTAATCTGACTCCCGATAGTTTTAGTGATGGAGGAAAATTCCATTCTGTGGATGCTGCCATTTCTCAGGTTCGCTTGATGATTTCAGAAGGGGCAGATATGATCGATTTGGGTGCCCAATCAACAAGACCTATGGCATCTAGGATATCTCCTCAGGAAGAATTAGACAGGCTAATCCCAGTGTTAGAAGCTATTGTTAAGATGCCTGAGATGAATGGAAAACTGATATCTGTGGATACTTTCTATTCTGAAGTTGCTTCAGAAGCAGTCAACACTGGTTCTCATCTTATAAATGATGTGTCTGGTGGACAGCTTGACCCTAACATGGTAAAAGTTGTTGCTGACCTTGAGGTTCCTTATGTTATAATGCACATGAGAGGAGACCCGACTACAATGCAGAACAGTGAGAATCTACAGTATGACAATGTTTGTAAGCAAGTTGCTTCTGAGTTGTATGCAAGGGTTAATGTTGCCGAAGCATCTGGTATCCCTGCTTGGAGGATAATTATTGATCCTGGGATTGGATTTTCAAAGGATACTCGACAAAATTTAGAAATTCTAATTGGATTACCAGACATTCGTTCAGAAATTGCTAAGAAAAGTTTGGCTGTGTCTCTCACTCCTATGTTAATTGGAACTTCCAGAAAGAGATTTTTAGGTGAAATTTGCTCTCGCCCAGCTTCAAGTGACAGAGATCCAGCAACTGTCGCTTCTGTAACGGCTGGGATTTTGGGGGGTGCTAACATTGTTAGGGTACACAATATAGGAGATAACTTGGATGCTGTGAGACTCTGTGATATGATGCTAAAATGCAAGAGATCTTGTTAATAACTTGAATACTTTGGATTCAGCTTCCAGTGCTTGTCCGTGTTTGTTTTGTGCACAACAATTCTTCTGTAGATTTCCAGTGAAGTCGTACAAGCTTTCATCTAGTAATCACGTGAGTTCTTAGTAATGCCCTTGAAGAAGAATTCTAATAGTTTCACAAAGTTCTCATTGTCAAGAAAGCTTATGCATTATCTTTATTCATGGATTCATAGTTTGATACAACTTTGTGCAGCGTAATGATATGAGTGTGATTTGGTGGTTTTTTAGTTAAATATTTCTCAACCCCTGGTTCAGTTTTCTGCATTTGTTTACCTTTCTAGTAATCAGGCTTTACGTATTTCTCAATCCTAAAAATTTTAGGTTACAAAGTAGACTTGTGTCGCTCTGCAGCAGAGGTTGCTCTTAATTGGTATGAAGATGGGAAGTAGCGCTTTCCTATTTCCTATTTCCTATTTTGTAGGAACAGGCAAACCACAGTGCAATCATCTACATTCATTGAAGGAAACTTCTTTCTCCAAGCAACCATGGCAGCCTCCACTACAGCTATCGCAGCTTCTTGCTCATTATCTGCCGCCCACACAATTGACACAACTTGATCATTACTGAGCACGTCCCACACCTGAGTTCCATGGCACAAGCCGTCAATATGGATCTTTTATGTATGATTTCAATTGCTAGATGGTATCTCTTCTCTTTGATTGTATTAATATGATTGCTTTTAAATGACAGTCCAATCTGATATGACTGCCATTGTGTTATACACTAAATGCAATGCCAACGACTAATTTTCAGGATATGAGCTTACCCCATCTGTTGCAAGAACAAGGAACTGATCACTAGAATTTAGTCGATGATAAGATATATCAGGGAGTGCAATTATTCCGTGGTCTTTTAGTCGAAAATCTCCAAAAGCTCGAGACATAGCTAGGCCTGGAGAGTCTTCATTGGGAAGCCACACACGCTGAATATGAGGTTGTTCTTGTAATGCAATTACTCTACCTTTACACTTCCTTATTCTTTCTGCCTCGCCTGGAATATAGTTGGTGATCAGTAGCAGGAAGTTGAAGATAATTAGACAAGTAAAATGTTTTTGTGCATGATCCTTGGCTTTTACTATCTGTACATGCCCTGAGCTCTGCAAACTAGAAGTGACTTTCACAACGGATTCTATTTATCTGTATACTGTCAACTGTATATTATCTATGAAAATTCAATATTGAGGTTGTGACAAATTGATATCCAAAGCAGGGGACGAGAAAATTCATATGCAACCCCTTCTCTACCAATTCAATGGCTTCTCAAACTTTGACATTATAGCTAGACTGTTGAAAAATGGCTTACTTGGTAAGCTAGGCTTCAAGTCTGTAGTTAACTCAGCAGGAACTATTCTGTCACTACTGAGGGTACCCAACACTGCTCTTGAGTCTCCTAGATTGGCTATGATCATATCTTCACCCTGCTTGATTTTTGAAGAAAACAGATTCAAAAGGATAAAAATTGTGGACAAGAATGAATTTTAATGTTTCCTTTTTTTTACCTGTTTGACGACAACTACTGCAGTAGTTCCACTGTAAGAGCAATCTACAGTTCCTCGGAGTTTGATTTCCTTGTCCATTACCTTGAAAGCACTGATACAAGCCCTTCTCCATTGATTAAATGCCTCGCTTGGAAGTAAATTACCATCTGCTTTCTCTCTGGAAATATGCACATCTGTTTTTGCTAATGCATTCTTTTCCCTCAGCAGAAGTGCTGGCAATCTATCTTTCACCATCTTACTGACCATGTGACCATTCTTTCCATGCCCATCAAAAACTCCACAAAATACTCCATCTTCCATTCCATAGTTCTGTTACGTATAGCAAACTTTGTCATTTATCAGGAGCTGAAGGAACCTTCTGGAAGAATAAAGGTCTTGTTGTAGTGGTAATCAGTCGTCTAAAATATATCAATAGATAATTTAAATTATATCAAGGTATTATAGACATTTTTTCTCTAAACAATTCCAAGTATATAGAGGCATTTTGGAGATTTTCTTCTGTGATGATTACTAATGATGACTATAAGAGGGCTATGTAATTAAATCTTTTAAACAATATGATACGGCTAAATTGTGAACTGCACTTATATGTTTAAGGTCAGCAGATAGAAGTTTTTCAGGGATCAGGATGAAACTACATGCAAAGTGACTAATACTCGTTGTTTCTCTTGGAAATCATCTGGATTTGACATGACACAGAAACTTCAAAATCAAGAGAAGAAATCATATTTAAGAAGCGCCAATTGTACATAGAAATCGAAGGAATAAAGCTCAATATCAAGGAGGAAAACTTTCAAACCATTAACTTACATGGAAAAGAATGGCAGCATCTTGGTTCAGCCCTTTGCTTCCTACTTTAGAATAAAGGGAACCAAATCCTGGAACTCCATTAGAGGCTATGGTTTCTTGCAAGTATATGACATCTTCAGCCTGGTGTATCCCTGAAGATGCGGAGGATATGCAGATCCCCATCTCCGCCAACCTGTTAAAAAGTCAACTGATATAAGATGTGTATTCTTCTTTATCCTGATTCTAATATAAGCAATCCTTATGTGAATCTTGGTCAAATACTATTTCTTTATAGCTATCAAGTGGCTCTAGAGAAGCTGAAACCATAATCAGATTCAATTATCAACCGTTTTTTAATGTTCTAACTAACCAAAGATTCGAAGGGGCAAGTAAACTTGGTATCTTAATACCAAGATGCTTATGCTGTTATTTAGTATACATAAGTCATGGTTCGACTTTTAATCTGTGGTGTCCATTAGATTCAATATCTGTGAAGTGAAAAAAAAAAAAAAAAGGAAAGCTAAAGAAGAACATATGATAAAGATAAAAGGATTTCCTGGGACATCATATACTCACACCGGTTGCAATTCACATTCCAATTTATATGATTTGAAACTCCTAAAATTTGTATAATAAAACCAACGCAAATTTATAACGTGCGGATTATATAAAATATATTAATTATAAAGGGCATCAATTAATTGCGAATTAATTAAGTCTATTAGATCAAATTGAACTATACAAATTATTAATTTGCAAACTATTAATTTATAGAAATCTTATAATACTTCCAAAATTCTATATTACGTTCAGAACTTAATCTCTGCTAAAATAATCCCCTCAAGAAGAAAAAAAAAAGTAAATAAATTAGATGAGAAGTTGATCCTTTCCACTTATTTTTAGTTCCTGATGAGTTTTAGCTTTATTGCAGGGAGAAAGAAGAGTCATGAGTGAAATGAACCCAATAGCCTATCATTATTGAACAAGTCGTAACTAATAAAGAATTATCCAATTCTTTAAATATGTTGCTCATCGATATCAAACCAATACAGACCATACGAGTAAAGTTGACTTTTTATTTTATTTTATAAGGAAGAATTGGCAACTATTATTACGATTAATTTAGTATTAGAGTGTTCGATGAATTTTTGCTTTCCCACAATCAACTCAGATATGATACTTATCTAGTAAATCTTCAATATAATATGAAATTAGAGTAATGTGAAACTTTTTTTGTCATATGAAGAACTGTTCGAAATTATAAATTTATATAAGAATATAATATAATATATTTTAAAACAATGCAACTATATCAATAAAGATATATACAAAGTCATCTACACATATGAAGGATATAAACATTTAACCAGACCCATTAGTTCCATCCATTTGTAATATCTCATTATCGATTTTAAACCATCACTTATCAAGACTCATCTATCGAAACTTCTCGAGTTTGTCTTCACCTACCACTTATCAAAACTCACCTACCGGCCAAGCTTTCTCGATGCTGTGTCTCTCCCTTTGTGGTTCGTTGTTCTTTGGTCTCCTCCACTCTTATCGATAATTCATGTGGGTTGACAGTCTTTATCATAGTTTCTCCCTAAATCTTCGTGATTCTATGTTGTTTCTTCTTCATTGCTGTTGTTCATGGTCCGTCATTTAGCTCATTTCTGCTCATGATTAGTGCGAACTGCCGATTTTTAATGGATTTTTCGCCATTGCTGATCATGGATAGTCACTCTTCTCTGTCCTGCATGCACTGCTTATGTTAGATTGTCACTATTTGGTGAATGTCTTTATGTTACTGAACATCTTCACTGCCTAAAAAGGGTAATATTCCATCTTTTCATCTTTTCGCTGGTCTCCATGTCCTTTTCAGCCCTTGATTATAAAGAACATTTCTCTCATTAATTAAGATATGATACCTCTATTGTATATAAATAATTCCTCTTTTAAATTGAAAATTTATAAAAGAACCTAATATAATGTTAGAATCAATCTAATTCACAGAAAAAGTTATCCAACCCTATAAACACAATCAAACTATGAGTTGTAAAATCCCACCAAAATTTTGAATGGATAATGAGTATATCAATGATCAACTTTTTAGAATTCTTTCAATTCGGTATCCAAAATTTAAAGTTTTTAATTTAATGGTCAACTTTTAAAAATTTATAAGAAAAAAAAGTTAGACGCTATTAATTTCTTATTAATGTAGCTAACAAATTTTATCAAGTGGGTATCTACGTAACATTTTTGTCACATGAATATCTATATATACAACCCCAATCCTTAAAATTTTTAATTTAATGATCAACTTTTTTTTTGAATTAGTATCTAACCTTTAAAAATTTTTAATTTAATGACCAACCTTTTGAAAATTTTCAATTACAGCCTTTAAAAATTTTCAATTTATTGATCAAATTTTTAAAATTTTTTCAAATTACGTCAAAATTAGTTTTTCCTTTATAAAAATAACAAGTGATTAATATAGTAATATTTTATTAGGAAATATTGTATAACGACTTTATAGAGATGTTTGGTATTGTTGTTGATTGTAATTTTTAATTGTAGTTTTTGTGTCTTTCTAGTAGTTTTCGTGTGTTTTTTTTATTTATGTGCTTTTAAAAAAAATTTGTACTGTATTAGTGTATTTTTTTATTTCTGTGTTTTAAAAAAATAAGAAATCAAAACAGAAAATTTTTTTACCAAACAACCTTATAGTTAAAAAATATTTAACTATATGTTAAACTCTCTTTCAAAAGATATTCAAGATTTAAAATTGATAAGTCTTTGTCCTAAAGGAAACAATCTATGAATAAATCTTTTAAATTAAATATATAATCAGCAAAAAATATCTTTTTATAAATAAATTTAAATTTAAAGAAATCTTATTGATTTTTAACAAAGAAGATATATAAACATAAAAAGGAACTTATTCCTTCAAAAGATTGAAAACTATTATATTAAAAAAATCTTAATGTATGACCTCACTATAAGAAAAAAAAATCATATATTAAAATTTTAATTGAAAGTAACATATTACCAATGTAAAATTAATGAGTATAATGATACAACTATTTAGAATAGAAGAATTTTAGGAAATAATATAAATCATTTTTCTATTAATTAAAATTTAAATGAATTTAATTTAATTTGATCTTCTTGTATAAGAGAAAATTATATTTTTAAAATTTTCTATTTCATTTATTATTTTAAAAGATTAAATTCACAAGGTATTAAAACTATTAAATTCTTATGGTTAATGAAGGTATCAGAACTATCAACTAAAATATCAAATAATATTCTTTAAAAAAATTTAAAATTTTATAATGAGACTATACATTGAATTTTGTTCAACAGAATAATTTTCAACCTTTTAAAGCAATAATTTCTTTATATATAAATATATATCTATTCTTGTTATAAATCAATAATATTTCTTTGAAACTAAATTTATTTATAAAAAGATATTTTGTAGCTACTATATATTTAATTTAAAATATTATTCATAAACTTTTTTCCTTTAGGTCAAAGATCATGAAGTTCTCTTAAAGAGAATTAACAAGAGAATAAGCTGTTGGTATAATAAGAACCTCTCTATTTCAGGAAAGAAGCAATTGATAATAGCTGTCCTTAATCATACGCCTATCTATTAGATAGCTTATTTGATTTTCCCCAAGAAGTTGGTCAAAGACATTAAAATATACTTTAGGAATTTCTTATGGTTAGGTGATCCTTTTAAAAAAGGCTATACAAAGGTTAGTTGACAAGATATTTCCCTTCCAAAAGCTGAAGGAGGAAAGGCTATACAAATGTTAATTGGCAAGATATTTCCTTCCAAAAACTGAAGGAGGATTGAGTATAATTTCAATGAGGGTAGCTAACACGGTCAATTTAACTAAGATAATCTAGTAAGTTCTAACTGAAAAATAGGCTTTGTGTGTGTGATGAGTTCACACCTACTACTTAAAAGAGTCTAGCTTTTAGAAGATTAAAAAGAAATCTGATCCTTCTTAGAACATGCAGCAGATCCTACGTATAATTGATAGTGTGTATTTCACTTCAGTTGCAGAATTGGGAATGACAAAGGGACTTCCTTTTGGTTTGACAACTGGTCTAAATTAGGGCGAGGTTTCTAATTTAAGGCTAAAGCTGATAGGATTATTATGGCTAATGCTTAGACTTGTAACTTGAGGGGATCATTCTTTATTATGCAAAATTTGCCAAACTACTTACTGGATGATACTAAAGATGATTTAGCTCAGTGAGAGTGTCATAACTTTGGGAAGTTTACAAATCAATCCTATCTTGAGCTATTTAGATACAAGTCTGATAAGGTTAAGTGGAAAGGGTTAGTTTGGTTCAAACAAAATTTGCCTAAATTTCCTTTTTGGGTTGGATAGCAATTAATAACAAACTTAACACTTTTGATTGTATTAAACTAATGTTTCTATACTAAGAGTGTGCAGAGGTGGATGAGGATCTTAATCATCTTCTATTTAGTTCCCCTAGTCCTTTATGATTTGGAATTATTTTCTAAGGTTGTTTAACTTATCCTGTCCAACTAATAGCTGGAGTGATTTGGTATCCTAGCTGCTAACTCTAATATCTTGAGGAAGGAAGAGTATGTAGTGTTCAAGGTTTGTTTTGGCTGTTGTGTCCATTCACTCTAGAGAGAAATGAATGATAAAATGTTTAGGAATAACTCTAAAGACTTGAATTACCTTATTAATTTCATTATTTCGTGGGTAAAGGAGATCATTTTAGCAAGGAAGGATGCTTGTAACACCTTTAACTAGTTGAGAATTGTCCAGAATTTTTGATCTATAAGGAGTTTGATCTATTGGTTAAGCAGATGATTTATTATTTACTATTGTTTTGAAGATTAAAATCCAGTCGTCTCATCTTAATGAGGAAGGTCAGGTAGGTGCAATGATCTAGTGGGAAGTTAACGAAATAGAAGCTTTAGTTGGGATGTTGGTTTTTGTTTTGTATTATTGTAAAGGTTTTTGTGCTATTTTTTTCGATTTCTATGCTATATTAGTGTGTTTTTTTTTATTTCTGTGCTATTTTTTTATTTTCTGTGTTTAGAGAAATAAGGAATGAAAACCAAAACTAAATTAGAATTAAACAAGCCCTTAGTTATTCATTGTTCGAGAAAGGATTTTCAATTCATAGGTTGGGATTGTGATTTACTTATTCAGAAGAGCTGTAGTGTGTAATGATAGGGATTCTCTCTGCTCTAGTTCATTAGAGGCCTCTATTAGATTGACTGCCATCAAGAAATTTGAGACCAAAGCTTGTATAGTTCCCATTAGTGTTGGCTTGAGTAATTATCTCAAAGAGCACTAGGTGAAATTCTTGAATCTACTACTAAAGGGATGATGGAACCTTTGATGAATGGATAGGGTTATTCCAATAAAGCTGGTGACGGTTGCTAGCATAGTACCTATCTTCTTAAAAAATGTTGTCTCCTTCAAGGAAGTGGTTTACGAAGAGTTAGTGTTGTTCTCCCCCTTTTAACTAATTCAGTGATTGATTGTTTTTGTGTAGCGTTTGGATCAGTCATTTTTCCCCTTTTTCTAGTTTGTTCACTCGTGAGGTTCTAGGCCCTTCTTTTGTTTTGTTAACTTAATTTTGATTAATATTTATTTTTCTCTTAAAAAAGTTTAAATCTTGGATATTCTTTGAAATAGAGTCTAATATATAATTAAATATTTGTTAACTAAATTTAGAAGATATTATACAATACTTCTTAATAAAATATTTTACATTAATTATTTGTTATTTTTATAAGAAAAAATAATTTAAAGTTAATTTTAATGAATTTTAAAAAATTAATTGCTAAATTGAAAATTTTTATTTTTTGGACTCTAAATTGAAAAATTACAAAATGTTAGTCACTAAATTAAAAAATTTTTAAAGATTAAACACTGAATCGAAATATTCCAAAAAGTTGATTATTAAATTGAAAATTTTTTATGTTAGGGTTTGCCATGTAGACATCTACATGGCAACAGCCGTTAGCCATGTCAGTAAGAAATTAATGGTATCTAACTTTTTTCTTGAGTTGAGCGAATTTTTAGTTGGTTACTAAATTAAAATTTTTTTAAAGTTAGACATTGAATTAAAAAAAAAAATCCTAGAATTGAATGTTGGTAAGAAATTTCTTTTACCAAATCATAAATTATTTTAACTAAAGCATCTTTCTTAGTCCCTTATGGTATGTTTGGTTTAAAGAATGGAATAAATAAGGAATGTAATAGTTATTCTTTAGGAATAGAATGGAATAGGTATTACTTTGTTTAGTTTACTAGTAAAGAATTATATGCCAGTGTTTGATTTGAAAATATAAACTTGGAATGATAAATGAATAACAAATAAAAAGACCAAAATATCCTTGGCCTTATTATTATTATTGTTATTAATTTATTATTATTATTAATTTTATTATTTTTGTAAATTATATTATTATAATTATTATTCATAATTTTAATATTATTAATAGTATT
>JAOXYD010000003.1:2689962-2715916 GCA_028565735.1 Pinacopodium congolense | reverse complement strand
AAACAAATTATAATTCTTATTTTTTAATTATGAAAAGTATTACGAATAATTATTTCAAAAAATTAATTAAACATATTATTATTTAGAATTTAGAGTTTGAGAAATGACAAACAAATTTTTTTATTCATACATATATGAAACTTCATATAACTTGACGGGTCAACCCGTGTTGACCCGACTGAATTTGATCCAACCCGAAATCTACCCGACCTGAAATTTACCCGAACCCAAATTAATCCGACATGAACCCGAATTGGTATTAATTCGAAATGACCCGAACCCGAATCGACCTGACCCAAACCCGACCTGAACCCGAATTGGTGTTAACTCGAAATGACTCGAACCCGAAATGACCCAACCCGAACCCGACCTGACCCACCTGATTGACATCCCTAATGGCAAGCTTACCACTGGCGGAACCACCATCGCCAGTGACGAATGTGATGACACCGGCAACCAATAACTGCCATCACCGCTGGTTTGCCAGCCCTTTGAATCCATTACTTTATTTCTAATTACTGAACAATAACACATTAAAGCTTGAAACGTTGGAAAGAATCACAAGCATGCATGAATTATTTTGACAAATAATGAATCATTCATAATGCATATATTATACAAGTATTCAAAACAACTTCCAGATCCATTAATACAAACCTTTATTTAAAGAGCTAGAACCATTTCAAAACGTTTCTAGATGAATCGAGACATATTACCACTGTTGCTCATTTAAAGCATACTTATGCTTCTTAAAGAAATAGAAAACTTAATCGATATTGAAGTAATGAAAACCCATTGAAACGTTTTTGGTTATACTTAATTAACTAGAAATTTCCAGTTTTTCAGGAAATAGGCTTAACAATCCTCAATGAACTCAAGATGGATTAAAATAAGTTTATTTCCAAAAGACCGTATAAACGTTGCTCATCAAATTTCCAAAAAATAAGAACATGCTTTTCACTTATTAAAAAATGGATTAGAGACAAGACTATTTCCAGAACTTATATGACTATCATATATTATTTCCAGAAACTTAAACGAGGGAGCAAAAACAGGATTTCGAGAAACCGAAAAACATGAACGCTAGCCATTTCCAGAACAATTCCAGATTTCCATAGGATAGATAATAGCTATTGATTCACAATCTAGACATAAGCAGTACCATCACATTTAAGGTGGGCATAAAACAGTTTTGGAACTATTCCATAATAAAACAAACACACGTTACCATTTAAACATACAACGAGCTAAAATTTACATGAAACACTTCCATAATAAAAACAAAAAGTCCATTTCTAGAACAACTTTTAGAAAACACAAAAAAATGTTAAGTAGAAAGACTTATATGGAACAATTGAAAAACATAAACAAAATCGCATAACTCTTACATATATCAAATCAACATAATCATGGATATTGACTCAAATTAAATCTGTTAAAGTATGGCTTTGATATTATTGTTGAAAAATTTACAAAGATCATAACAAGGAGCAATGAAATAAAATCAAAATTTTTTTAAGAATCAATTTTAACAAAATTTAATTTGAAATATATAACAACAAAAAATAATAATATTACACTAATCAGTCATTGCTTTTCAATTGAAACTTTTCTTCCTTTGAATCCTATAACCGCTAGTCATTCAAACGTTCGACTTTTAATAATATTCACAAATCAATTTCAAGGAAAACTCAAATTTAATTTAAGAGAACTATGTAATAGTGTTAGCTATATTTTTCTATTTTATTCCTTTTATATGAAAACTTATATTTTTTATATCCTTAAACTTTTCAATATTATAACTAAAGTCAAACATTAATCATAATTACAAAATCATTCTAAGAAGATCATATATCACTTATTGATTTTTAAAATTTCTAAAACTTCTCAATTAAGTTCAACTTGATTAATAATTTTTCTCTCCTTTAATAGACCTTTTTTGTGTGACTCATTAGGCTCTTAATATATTGGTAGTGATTATAAATTATAATTATAATTCACAATTAGAATTAGATAAGTTAAAACTCCTTTTGATTTATTTTTAGTTCTCTAATTAAATAATTTATAATAATAGATTATGATTGATATCTAACAACATATTATGACAACCCAAATATTAGAAATATCAAAGTGGTTTGACTTAATTTGTCCAGGCATGGTTATGATATACGATTTAATCCTTTCATCATCTAATGTTCTAATTGGAATTAGAGTATGAAATTAGTATTTGCTCTTTAATTATATTTATTCTTGTTATTTAGTAAATAATTTATAATTGATATTTAAAAAAACTTTTTCAAATTTCAATTCACTATGTTCAGAAATTCTCAAATTATTACTAACTAAACAAGGTATAACATTCTCCCCAATTACTTTAAGATAACGAAGCTTTTATTGATTCATTTAACTATCTCCATATAGTTCATATTATATCCAATTACTACTGAATTGAACTATTTCAAAAAAATAGATAATAAATAACATTAAAATATAGTAATTCTTTCATGTGATAACTTTGGTAAAATCAAGTTTAAGGATTAATTATACAATTATTATAATGAAATAATCTACAGACTCACAAGTAATGCTCCATTCAGAATCCTCATAATCGAGTCAGTTCAATGGAATTATTTTTTAACAAGCACCCACACATTTATTTAAGTGTCTCTATACTTTAATTTATGAGATCAATTACTTTCTTTATAAAAAAGAAACATAACATGTACTAGTCTAACTGTTCTATCAATATTCTATCTTAATGAAATTATGACTAAAAATATTTTAGAAATAACATAAAAATGTAATTCAAATTTCATAATTATAATCTCATTATAATTTATAATGGCACGGTAATTATTCTAAAGATTTATTTTTATAATTAATAATTAAAATAACTAATAAATACACAACAATAAATAATGCATTTTTATTAAATAAAACTATAATGTCATATATATATATATTTATAACTAACTGATTGTTTGTAAAAATATAAACCAATAAATATGATGTTACGCTATGACTGTGAGAGAGAAAGAAGGGATTGACGCCAATGATAAGAGTAATGAGTAATAAATGATTCCTAGCAAACTTTTAATTTATTTCAACATTAAAAATAAAAAAATTTTGAATTGTAATTAAAATTTGAAAAGTATATCAAGAATTCAAAAGGAGAAAATTATGACATTTGATATAGTAAGTGGGTATCAAAACACATAAATCTTTATAAGATTATAGAAAAAGATTACTAATTAATTTTCCTAAAGTTTTTTTTAGTGTATGTCTTTTAATCTCCAAA
This sequence comes from Pinacopodium congolense, assembly GCA_028565735.1. Lineage (NCBI taxonomy): Eukaryota > Viridiplantae > Streptophyta > Magnoliopsida > Malpighiales > Erythroxylaceae > Pinacopodium > Pinacopodium congolense. The sequence continues at coordinate 2,712,618 of JAOXYD010000003.1, read as the reverse complement.
CGAGATTATTATTAAATTAATGCATTACTTTTCAATGACAAGAGATCAGGGTATTTAATATCGAATTGGTATTGCCGATACCGATTAGAAATTATTACGAAATTCTTTAATTTTATATCGGATTCAATCGGTCGGTACTCGTAGTACTAGCCTGTATTGGTTGGTACCTTAAAATTTTTTAAAATTTTGTTTATATTTTGATCTTTTTAAGTTTAAAATTAAGTTAAAAATTATATAATATAATATATTTATAGACTATTTTATAAATTTTATAAAATTTAAAAATTAATTAATAATTTTAAAAAATTATCTGAAAAGATACCGATATTAACTGATACCGATATAATACTATTTTTTAGACCAATTTAATACTAATACTGATTCAATATTTAATACACCGCTTCAAACACAACCAAAAAGATTTGTAAGAAAGATATTGTTAACCCCGAAAATCTAATCACGGTCTTCAAGAGGCCGCCCTTGGACTATAACTGAAATCAAAATTCATTCAATTAATGAAAAAAAGAAGAAGAAATAATTGGATTATATATATTTAACGTAGAAATGAACATGAAAACTAGGGGCAAATAAAAAAGACTGGCATGCCGCTAGAGGGGACCCAGCTACTACTAAGTGGACTCCACTCCTCACCTTGTCCTCCTTTATATTCTAAAGATTCTCTCTTTTCTATTATCACTCTCAATTTTCTCAGCTTCATCTCACAAGAACTCATTTAATTTCCATTTCATTTCTTCTCACGTATTAGAGGAAGTTTTCTTCAAAGCAAAGGAAACCCACTTTTCATCTCCCTCTGGCAAGTGATCTAATCCTTTTATTCTCAATTTTCTTCTCTGGGTTTTTGTTTGCTTGGTTGTTTCCTGTGTGCACAGTCGCAAGATTGAATCTTTTGCTCTCCAAGTCTGCTTTTCTGCTTCTGCTATCTTTTCTCTTTTATGTTAGCTATGTTTGCTGATTTAGAAATGATGTTAAGTGAATTGCTTTGGTTTTTTTTTGTCTGATCACTCTCTTCCAATGATCCTCATCTAATGATCCTTATATGATCATGAGGATGATGATGATTGCTGATCATCAAGAAGATTAGTGATTTAATTAATTTTATCTTATTTTTTTCATTTTTCTCTGTTATTTTATTTCTATGGTGCTTTCTTACTGTTTGGACTCGGTGAGTTTATACAGTATTCAGTTGTTATCTTCTTCTGTGTTGCTTGATTGGGAGGTTCTCTGCAATCTGATCATAGTATCAGCTCACTCTTCTCTTTTGAGTATCCCAGAAAATCATAGATCAGAAGAAAATAACAGAAAAGCCAGAAACAGCTACTTTTTCATCACCTCCTCTGTCACTATCTCCTAAAACAGCTACTTTTTCATCACCTCCTCTGCCACTACCTCTTTGATCACTGTTGTTCTCTGATCATTGGTGTATAGAATCATAAGATTCATAACTATCTGTTTTAGCTCAAAAAACAACCTTTAGTAAAAATCTTTCTTCCTTAAAATTTATTAGGTTTTTACAAATTTTAGTTTGAAATGATTTATTAAGTATTGCTGTCCTTCAACTCCTAATCTGTTGCTTAGTTAAATTGGAAGAAGCAGAGAACCAAAGGTAAACATGAGAGTGAATATAGCCTATAGGATCGTTGTTTTGTTTTATTTTCTTGGCATTTCTACAGTCTAAAATGCCGACTAATTTGCCCTCGTTTTTCGCAAACTATGAATAACATGTTTTATGAACACAAGAATGACATATCTTTGTCTTTATGTTTTTCCACATCTCTAGTAGTATGATCATCATTATTATCATAACAAACAATGACTTTAGTTGTAATTTTGACTCTTGTTACTGGATGTTAATCTAAAAACTGAGGAAAGATACATGGTTATTTCCATTTGGCTTGCAAATATCTTTAAACTATACGGTGTATTGGCATTTTAATGTGATATTTAAGTGAGGTGTTGGAAAAACTTGAATTCTTAACATACATAGGCCAGCAAGTTGATAAGCGAATTGGCATAGAGGTGTAATTGTTGATATTCAGTAATCAAGTACACATAAGCAGGAAAAGAAGATGGAGATTGGAATGAGACGCCTAGTGTAGGACTCAACTCAAACAATGCCTTAGATATATTCAGTTTATTCAATACAATAGTTTTATTTGGGATTAAGTCTCCTCTTTGTGGGAGGAAATTTTGTTTGATTGTTTTGTTTAATGAATACTATCACCTCCTCCAGGCTGTCCAAATGAGTAGTGATGGATGACAGGAGCGTTAACTTTTAGGACTCTATATTTAATATAGTTTTTGGTTTATGTTAACTTTCACACAAAAAGAAAAGAAGGAAAAAATAAAAACAAAGAATTCTTAGGGCCCACAAAGTTAGTGGTCTCACATGACACTATCACATGGTAGATGATGGACAATAGCTTAGGTGGCTTTGGAATATTTTCTTTTAATAGTTGGATTAATTTAATTAATATTTTTATGCTGTGGTTATATTTTTCAAGGGTCTTGTCTTTCTCCTTTGGATTCCAGAAGTTGCATAGTTAACTTCTCATTCTTAGACGTCTATAAATCATAACAAGTTATTATTATCCCCACAGGTACTGATGTAGTTTTGGATAGAACTTGAGGATATGAATTATGATCAAGTTCATCATTACCTAGCAATTTCATTACTTTTGTGTTATCATACCTTTCTTGTAATCTTATTTTACTTTTTTCCAGCAGTATTTTTATGTAACAATTTATGATCCATCGAGCTAAGCTTTTGATCAAGGTTTTAACTAAGAAGGAAAAAGGTAAAAATGGTGGATACTGTTTTCTAGGTCAGGAAAGTAAAAGGGAAGGGTACACTTTTTTGGCCTAGAGGCAGCAGATAAAAGACAAAAAAAACAGGCTGTTATGTTGCAAATGTGGGGATCTTAGATTATTTATAGTTTTACTAAAAAGATGACTTCTTTGCTAATAAAAAATAAATAAATAAAGTTGTTTGTTTATAATCTGACTCTCTTGTATTATTGCCCACCTGGGTTCACAGTCGAAGTTGCCTTTTTCGTTGGCATCATCATCAAAGATGACATCTTGACATCTCCAACTCTAGTTCTCTTACCTTTTATATTGTTCTCTGTCATTAATTCACTTTTATATGTACAATAAAACTCAGTTTAGTTCTTTTAGATTAAATAATAATGTTTTTAAGGAAATGTAGTATTGATGAGCAATAAGTATTTGAACCCAACTACAATATGAAAATATTGTGTTAAGGTTTGATTCTGGTATGAAACCAAATGTTATTGTTTATAACCAAGTAAAAGTATTTCCATAGGACATTAAATTTCTTGTTAGAGTCTGGAAACTCTTGTTATGTCTGATGTGATCAAAACACATGCTTTAAAGTTCTATATGTAATATAATATTCCTGTTTTTTTTTCCCTGATAATAATTTTTCATCTAAACATCGATGTTTGATGAGCAGATACTTACTTGCAGCTTTTTGAGCTTAGAATGACCTTATTTTAACCGTGAATTTGACAATTGCAGAAGGAAAAATCTTGTGTGCTGCAGGCTAGTTAAATTATGGAGGAAGAGACTCTTGTGAGTTCAGAAATTCCAGTGAAGGTTGAGATCAAGGACAAAGATAATGCTATCAAGGTAAATGCTTTGACCAGATATCTGATACGGTGTTTGTGTAATTAAATATCAATTACATGAAATTTCTTTCTTCAGGTAGTTTGGCATTTTGAAACCACAATCTAAATTTGAAGTTTGTTATGGAAGTCCTGGATACTAGCTGCAATATTACCTGGCTTGTACCAATTCAATCATTAGCCTCTACATAAACTCTTTCTAGTGCAATTGCTGGAGGATGTCTTTGTTATGTTTAACATTCCTTTATTCTTTCAAGCGTCTTTTTCTCCTTCAAATTTCAAACATCTCTCAATCATTACTCTCTACATAAACTATTGTTACAAGAAAGTCACTTATCATTCATATTAGTAGCATCTTGTGCTACCATTTGCTGATTCCAATAGGGATATACTGTTAATACAGGGACCAAATGGGGACTTGCCACCAGTAACAAAAGAAGGAAAGAAAGAAGATGATGAAACTGATGGGGAGTTCATAAAAGTGGAGAAGGAATCATTTGATGTGAAAGATGGAACACGGAAAGCAGAATCAACATCTGCAGAGGATGACAAGTCATCTGTGGTTGAAAGAAGCTCAAGTTCTAACAGAGACTTGCTAGAAGCCCAGGAGAAGATAAAGGAACTAGAACTTGAATTGGAAAGAGTAGCAGGGGAATTAAAACATTCTGAATCTGAGAGCACAAAGATAAAGGATGAGCTCTTACTAGAAAAGGAGAAGCTGGAGGAAAGTGGAAAAAGATATCAGGAGCTTGAAATCAGTAACAAGAAAATGCAAGAGCAGGCAATTGAAACTGAAGAGAAATATAGTTCACAGCTCAACAACTTGCAAGAGGCAATACAAAGTCAAGCAGCCAAGCACAAGGAGTTGACTGAGGTCAAAGAAGCATTTGGAGGTCTTAGCCTTGAACTTGAAAACTCTAGAAAAAAGATGCAGGAATTGGAAAATGAGCTACAAGTTTCTGTTAGTGAGGCAAAGAAATTCGAGGAACTGCATAAGCAAAGTGGTTCACATGCTGAATCTGAGATGCAAAAGGCTTTGGAGTTGGAGAGGCTGCTGGAGGCAACAAAAGTGAGTGCAAAAGAAATGGAAGATCAGATGACTTCACTCCAGGAGGAAGTCAAGGGCCTGTATGAGAAGATTGCAGAAAACCAGAAAGTTGAAGCAGCACTTAGGAGCACAACAACAGAACTTTCAACAGCTAAAGAAGAGTTGGCACTTTCAAAAACACAACTTCTAGATCTAGCAAAAAGACTCTCTTCAAGGGAGGCTCTGGTAAATGAATTGACCCAGGAATTGGACCTAAAGAAAGCTTCAGAATCTCAGGTGAAGGATGATCTCTCAGCACTTGAGAGTTTACTTGCTGCAACTAAAGAAGATCTACAAGCAAAGGCCTCTGAGTTGGAAGACACAAAGTTGAAATTGGAGGCAGAAGTCAACACAAGGGAATTGGTTGAAGCTGGTGCGAAATCTCAGGAAGCACAGGTCTCAACTGTACAGGAGGAATTGGCCATCATAGTTAAAGAAAAAGAAGCTCTTGAAGGCGCTGTGGCTGATCTCGCTAACAATGCAGCACAGCTGAAGGAGCAGTGCCAAGAACTTGAGGAAAAATTGAAGGTTTCAGATGAGAATTTCAACAAAGCCGATTCTCTTTTGTCCCAAGCTTTATCTAACAATGTAGAGCTTGAACAGAAATTGAAGTCCCTGGAAGATCTTCATAATGAATCTGGAGCTGTAGCTGCAACAGCCACCCAAAGGAGCCTGGAGCTTGAGGATTTAATGAAGGTTTCAAATGAATCAGCAGAACAGGCACAATCACAGTTAAGAGAGCTTGAATCTCGCTATATTGTGGCAGAGCAGAGGATTGTGGAGCTTGAGCAACAATTAAATTTGGTCGAACTAAAAAGCAGTGATGCTGAGAGAGAAGTGAAAGAATTCTCAGAAAAAGCATCTGAACTTAGTGCTGCACTGAAACAGGTGGAGCATGAAAAGAATCAGTTGGATGGTGAGATACTGGAATACAAGGAAAAACTAAGCAATCTTGAATCTGCCTTGAACGACACAATATTGCGCAATTCAGAGTTCGAGAATGAGTTGAAGATCTCTATGGATAAATCTGCCGATCATGAGAACCGAGCAAATATGAATCATCAGCGCAGCTTGGAACTTGAGGATTTGTTCCAAAATTCTCATTCCAAAGCAGAGGATGCTGGAAAAAAGGTGAACGAGTTGGAGTTGTTACTTGAAGCAGAGAAATACAGAATTCAAGAACTTGAGGAGCAGATCAGTACACTGGAAAAGAAATGTTTGGATGCAGAAGTAGATTGCAAGAAATATGCTGAGAAAGTATCTGAAGTTACATGTGAACTTGAGGCATTCCAATTGAGAACATCAAGCCTTGAAACTGCAGTGCAAGTGGCCAATGATAAAGAGAGGGACTTATCTGAACGCTTGAATTCAGTGACTGATGAAAAGAAAAGGTTAGAAGATGTGTCCAGCAATTCGAGTTTGAAGCTGGCTGAGGCTGAGAATCTTGTGGAGGTCTTGCGCAATGAATTAATTGTTGTCCAAGAGAAGTTAGAGCAGATAGAAAATGGTCTCAAGGCTGCTGCAAATAGAGAAAGTGACCTGCTGCTGAAGCTCAAGATATCTGAGGAACAACTTGAACAGCAAGAGAAACAATTAGAGCATGCTACGGCAAGAAAGTCAGAGGTTGAAACATTACACGAATCACTAACAAGAGATTTTGATATCAAGCTTCAGGAAGCCCTGACAAACTTCAATGAAAAGGATGTTGAGGTAAAGTCCCAGGCTGAGAAGCTGAAGATGCTTGAAGATCAAGTAAAGTCATATGAAGAGCAGATGGCTGAAGCAGCTGGAAAAATAACATCATTGAAGGAAGAGCTGGATTTATCTTTCATGAAAATAGCTTCTTTAGAAACCTCTAATGAACAGCTGAAAAGTCAGATATTGGAAAGCGAAAATAAGGCTTCTAACTCTTGCTCGGAAAATGAACTCTTGCTCGAGACAAACAATCACCTCAAAATGAAGATTGATGAACTTGAGAAACTGCTAAATTCTGCCATTTCCGAGAAGGAAACCACAACTCAAGAAATTACTTCTCACATGAACACCATCTCAGAGATAACAGATAAGCACTCACGAGCAGTAGAACTTCATTCTGCAACTGAAGCTCAGATGAGGCAAGTTGAAGAACATTTACAAGAGACCATTCAGAAACTCACTCAGAGAGATGAAGAAACGAAAGATTTAAATGTGAAGATTAATGCACTTGAAGGCCAAATAAAGTTGTATGAAGAACAGACTCATGAGGCATCTGCAATTGCTTCCAATCGAAAACTTGAGCTGGATGAGACTCGACTGAAACTAAAACATCTAGAGAGCATTGTTGAAGAATTGCAAACCAAATCTGGTCTCTTTGAAAAGGAGAGTGGAGGCTTAGCTGAGGCAAACTCAAAGCTTATTCAGGAACTGGCTTCATATGAGTCGAAACTAAGTGATCTAGAAACCAAGCTCTCTACAGCCCTCTGTGAAAAGGGTGAGGTAATTGAACAGCTTCAGACTTCAAAGAAGGCCATAGAAGATCTAACAAACCAGCTTACGGATGAAGGGCTGAAACTACAGTCTCAGGTTTGTAATAATCTTTTCGTTTCCATTTATTATACTACAGTTTTCTCATCTGATGTAATAAACTGTCATGTTGCAGATATCTTCAGTTCAGGATGAGAAGAACCTACTCATAGAAACGCATCAAAATGCAACGAAGGAGCTGCAATCACTGATAGTCCAGCTTGAAGAACAACTGAAAGAACAGAAGGCAAATGAGGACGTGTCAAAGAATGAAATTGAGTGTCTCAAGTCACAGATTGATGAGAAGTCAAGCTTGCAGGCTCGTCTCAAGGAGCTTGAAGAACAAATGGTGAGATCTGATATTCAATTTAAAGAAGAGATGTTTTTACACAAAGTAGGATTCATATTTCATTATGTTGGCATATGCTGGTAACATCTTATGGGAAATCAAGTTGCACTGCTGATTTTATCTTTCCTCATTTAGAGATTGATTTTAAGGAATTGAATAAGCAACAACCTCCTGGATCTTTTCTTTGATTTCCAATCAAACAGGAGGTGAATTCCAAGAAAGAGTTCGAAAGAGAAGCAGCTCTGAAGAAATCCCTTGAAGACGTTGAAGCTAAAAACAGAGAAGTCATACTTATAGACAAGCAGGTCAAGGAGCTTGAACAGAAATTGCAGCTGGCTGATGCTAAATTACTGAAGGTCAATTAACTTCCATCCTGACTCCATAGTAACTCATTATTCTTTTAAAGCTAGAGAAAAGGGACTTCTCACACGTATTTTCCTAGTGATAATTTCAGAAGACTGCTTGCATGTTTTTATCTGTCAACATAAGCATATAATGGAAATGCATCTATATATGGATTTGGAAGTAGATTAAGTATATAGATCAAGCTAGTGTTTACAGTGAGAACATGTTGCAGGGTGATGGGGGCAGCACAGTGGAGCACAAGGATGGAATAGAGGTCAAATCCAGAGACATTGGATCAACCATTTCTTCTACTCCAACCAAAAGAAAAAGCAAGAAAAAATTAGAAGCTGAATCTGCACAAACTTCTCAGGAGACTCGGGTGCAAACTGTAGGTACTTCACCGGCTATGACATTTAAGTTCATCTTGGGAGTGGGTTTGATATCCATCATCATTGGTATAATTCTTGGGAAAAGGTATTGATCATGGGGTTGTGGATTTTTGAGTTTTGCCATTTTAGTGAACAATTCTTTTCAATTTTGTTTTCATATGCCTTGTTTTCATACAAGTTTATGCACAGAAGTCTGTTTGTACGTTGTCAAGCTTAGGTCTTTAGTGTATGGTGAGGGAGTATTGTTTTCATACCTATCCTCGCCTGAATGCATAAACAAAAATGCCGGATTCATGTGAAGAAGATTACGTTTTGAATTGAGTTTTCTCGATTGGATTGCAAGTGTTGAAAGCTCCTTCTTTGGCTACCCTTCCTGCTTATGAACAATCAAAGGGTTCCTAACAGCAAATCTGATGGAGGCTTGAGTTCATGTATGCGAGAATGTAATAAATTTCAGACAAAGAGAAACTAAGATACACAACTGAAACCCCTAGCATTCTTCAGTTTTCGTTCTGTCAACAAGGAAGGGATATAAACTATAAACAGATGAAATGAAACCATTGTCTAACCTTATGTAGATATTCAATTTTCTGGTCCTACTGAAATAGTTTCCCAAGAGAACTTGGATATAGTTACACCATCCACAATTTTCATCTGATGTTGAAAGTCCAAAAACCCGAATTAACAAATATCTCTAAGCCTCAACTTTCTCCACTGAAGTAGGCAATAGTTATTGATGTTACATGTTAGGCTGCCATGGATTCCAATGCCATTAAAGCTGAAAGTACTAAAATCTTGCTGTTAATATATATAAATGGACTTGCAGATAAGTTCTGAAGGGCTATATCACTAATCAGAAGGTATTTTACTGGATTACCAGTTCAAGAAATTGTAAAAAACTAAATGGTATTTACAATAGTCAAACTATGACCACATGCAAATGAAATTTTCCTCGACACTAGAACAGAAAAAAGATACTGCAAGAAGTTGTGCACTATTTACATACAACTGAAGATGGTTCTATGATTGTCATGTTATAATACTCCTTCTTTTCAAGTTTGGGCCAACCGTAAAGCATTTATATGTATATGTTCATTAATAAACATATATGATCATAAAATGGTCCAAGGTAGTATCTTCATATCCGGATAGTTTACTTACATTAACTTCCTCTATAAGACAAGCCACAAAACATGATGTCTATATGTCCACACGCCATTGAATTAGTAGCTTACATTTTCATCTCCATTGCCCCACTTAAATTCCTTCAACCCATTAAAAATCTCGAAGTCATCAAAACCTGCATAGTAACCAATGAGTTTAGTTACACTAATAAACATGTTTCAGCAGTGAAATTTTCAAAAACCAGAAACTACAATTACCAGCATCCAAATTCTCAGTGTCCTCAGTTGAAGATTGCATTGGCATTGAGTTGGCAGGAGTATGAAAAAGAGATGTCCAATCTGAATTCCCACTGTCTTCTAGACAAAGCTCATTTGGCACAATCCAGTCTTCCAGAGAATTTGCTTCATCAAAAGTCATTGGTATCTGGCTTTTGTTCCAATCAACCCTGATAAAAGGCAGTTGGCAAAAAAGATAAGATTTCTTTCCCTCTCAATTCTGACCTGATTGTAAATAAGATTATAAACCACTTACGATTGTCTCATACGTAAATTGTACTGGACAAAGATAAGATCATTCAGTCGCTGCCTCTGAAGGCAGTTTCTTGTGTCATGTAACTTCTCAAAAGGAATGGCACGGCGCTTAAAACTGACGGAACTGCAAGTTTGACTGAGAATACGAATAGCCAGATGTGCCAAATTTGGGCAACCTCCACCGTATGTATTCCACCATTCAGCTGAAAATACATGTTTGAGTTAGAGCATACAATCAATGGCATAAAGGAGCAGTTCTCTTACTAGAACACAAATACATGTTTCTTCTTGAGTTCTCATGAAGTACCTATCAATTTGCAACAAAAGAGATCTTTAAACTGGCATCCTACATACAATATATCAACAACTTAATATACCCTTCCCATTGTTGAATCTTTGCCAAGGAATTCTTACTAGTGCACGTGATAGTTGATTTCCATTCGGCAAGTCTGCCGTATATTTTAACAACTAGCATTCTGATAAAAGCTCCAAGGGCTAAAGATACTTACCATAGACTTCTTGAAATACTCAAATCTAATGAAAGACTCACCTGGAAGCAAAGTCTCTCTAGCTCTAACAGCAATCTTTCTTCCAAGATCACCTACAGCGCTCTTGTATAAGCTTAATTCTTTCACAATCTTATCCTGGACTTCTGTGTTGGAAACTAACCTCTCTATGCAATCAAACATCTTTGACATAATATGAGTATTCATATCTCCTTCTGTGCTGTAGTAGAATTTGGGATTTAAAAAGAAGCCGGCAGCATGAAGAGGAGGATGACGTTGTTGTCCCCACCTATGATCTATAATATTCCAGTAAACCATATAAGCCTCTCTCTTAACAAGTTCTTTTTTAATTGTCTCTTTGGCTCTATATATTCCTGCAAATACATATCCCATTGCAGCTCTTTTTTCACTGCCAACTATTCCCAGAAGCCGCAAGAGCGGGCTAGTTAATCTGATAATCAAGATGCACGAAGACCAGAATGATCGACTACTTATAATATCTAGTATCATCAATCCTCCCATTTCCTTGGAATACGGGCAGTCCAACCACTCCTGTGAGGTAACCATGGTCTGCAAATTCAATTTTAATTCAGCCATTTTCTTCATTGTGGTAAAGTTAGTAGCTGAATGAGTTGGTCCCCCTAGCACAATATCACTGCCCAAAGTGAACCTTTTCATAAGATCCAAAACCGCATTATGATTGTAAATATATCTAGTTACAGATTTAGCCTGTTCAATAACTGCACTTATCCATTCCACCTTTCCAAAATCTTCGAGTATTAAATCAATACAATGAGTTGCACAGGGAGCCCAATATAAAGAGGGGAAAGAATTCATTAGCTTTTCTCCAACAACATTGTAACGTTTTTCCCCATTGGTAATCACTTGCACAACATTTTCAGCTCCAACTTCCTCCACCACTTGTTTAATCAATTCATATAAACCATCAGCAGAATACATAATGCGAGAAACATCTACACATTTGAGAAACACCGTGCCTTCAGAACAATACACCAAAAAGTTTATCAAGATTCTCCCACTTCTCGAGTTCCATTCTTCAACCATAATGGAACAACCACTTCTACTCCATATTGTCCTGTACTGATCAACATCATTTCTTATTTCTTTAGCCAAACTCTTCAATATTAAGCCACAAAAATCATGATGTGTTGGTTCTACAAACCCTGATGTTCCAGAAGTTAAAACATTAACTAAAGGCTGAAAATAAGTTGAGTCCAGAAAATCTAAATTTGCCCCTATGTCATAGAGGAAGCGCCCTAAGGTCATATTAAGCAGATTATCCACCTTTTTTGAATCCACTATGTTTATAGGAACAGCATCATCACCAATTTCATACGAATTTTTTACTCTTTCACTCTTCCTTATGTCCACATTTCCATCACTCTTTCCTTCTTCTTGGTACATGAACAAACTCGAATTTGGGTCAGCTGAATTGCAGGCTCCAGTGGCTTTTGAACCAGTGTTAGCATCATCAGAAAGATTACCACATATGTTTAAATCACTGGAAGGTGATAATATTGCATTATCTCCTTCATGAACCAATTTTTGTTTCTTACTTAGCTTTTGTGGAGTCTCATTTAGAGATTGTTCCATCAGAAGCTTAACATCAGCTGGCACTTTCTCACAAATAGGTGCACTGCCCTTTCGACCAGCGAGATGCTCCTTGAATCGATGAATACCACCACCCTTAAACATTTTTTCACAATACTTACACTTGATGTGTACTCGTTCCCCATGTTTGAAATTATGACAATGCTCCCAGGCCAAGTCCCTTTTCTGGCGTTCAGAACGTACTTGCTTCACATTATCAAGTGGATTTGCAGATGTAACTTCATTACTGAGAGGTAAAACAAACTTAGCTACTTCTTCCTGAGTCATTCTTGTCTGATTGCTGTGCTTCCCCAAAACACCATCTAGACTTTGCTGCATCAATAGCTGAACATCTGCAGGAACTTGCTCACACATTGGCCCACCACCCTTACGACCTGCAAGATGCTCCTTAAACCTATAAATCCCACCACCCTTGAACAATTTAGCACAATAGATACACTTCATGTGCACTCTTTCCCCAGCCTTGATCGTTTGGCAATGCTGCCATGCCAAGTCTTGTTTTCGATGTGGCATTGGTGAGGGATCCAAACTCGAAGACATTCAACTGAAAATATCAAATAAATAACACAATGGCCAGATGAATAAACTCTTTCTTCGTCAACTAAAACAAGGGAAAATAACCAAAGATAGGGAGTACTAAAGATGCATATGCCTGCAAGTAAACCATTTCAACCGAAGTTCAAATTATTTCATTTGTCAGAACATGAATGGAAACCACAAAAACGTTTTAAGTAACCAATAATCAAAGATAAACATATTAGCGGCCTATAATTTATCCAAATAACTGAATTCAGTTCCATATTTCATACATCATGGTGTGGCTTTCACAATTTTCTCGTAAACACGACATAAGTCAAAAGGAAAATTATAACCCTTTCAAATTTTATCGTACTTCTGCACTATTAGGGTCCTCAAGGCATCAAGTTAACCGGAGAAAGGGTCAGCAAATTGAAGGTTTTAAGCAATCAAAATGGTTTCCTTCATTGTCAAACAGTACTCTCCTTGATAGAGTCAGAATCCAATGAGGACCCATTTATTACAACTTCCATCTAAACTCAAATTAAACAAAGCATTAGAAGTAGTACAACAAAGGGATAATTAGCTTCATCGCTAAATAAGTTCATAGTTCTAACGGTAGAAAGATCCATCTACACATGATTGATGATCAAAACTTTTTTTGTTGTTTTGTACCAAAGATCAAAACTTTACAACTGGGGAAGACTAGATTATCAATTGCATGTTGAGAAATTGGTGAGCACCAATAAAGAACCATCTATACATGATTAACGATTAAAACTTTTTAGTTGTATGGCGTAAAAGATCAAAACTTTACAAACTGGGAAGGGTAGATTATCAATTCCATGATTAACAGTAATTGAAGTCCCAAAAAAAAGCATCAACAAAGAGAACCCAAAATCATTCCCAGTTACAGATCATCCACGCAAAGAAGGGATGTAGAGTAGCAGGATAAAGGGAAAAAAAACAATGTAAGAGACAAAAATCATACGGGTTGGACCGATGATCTGGTTTTGGCGCCGCTCTGGTTGGTTGTTGAGTCAGTTTTACGGCGAGTGAAAACCGAAGGTTTTTGGGTGGGGTTGGGCTCTAAACCAGCCGTTGACGGGGAGTTTCGGGTGAACCGAAAACTTTGGTCTGGGTTAGAGGTCTGGTTTTGTGACTGTTAACATGAGTAATCCTAGTTAGAAGAGGAAAGGCGTGACGCATAATTTACTCTTTTTGTTTTACTTTATTTTTGGATTAAAAAATATTTTAACTTCAGTATTTTTATCAATATTTAAATTGGATTCTAATATTTTAAAATATTTAGATTGGATTCTAATATTTTAAAATATTTAGATTGGATTTTAATATTTTAAAAATTATAATAATTTTAAAATATTTTTAAAAATACTGATTTAACTTCTATTATAAGATTGATTTTAAAACGATAGGAATTTTTTAAATAGTTAAATATTTTAAAATATTAAGGTTTAATCTAAATATTAAAAAATGTTGAGATTGATAATAATAGAATATTTTTTACCTTCATTTATGTGAAAAAACCCAAATCCTTTTATTATGGTAAATTTATTAAAATGAAGAAAAATATCAAAAGCTATTTGGTAATAAAAGAATTATGAATGAAGCTAATGAGCAATATTAATATTTTCATCACTATGACTCTCTCAAGTCAATAATTAAATAAGGTTTGTTTGATTTAATTTCTATTTTTTATTTTTTATTTTTTATTTTTATTTTTCTAAACATGACAATCAATACAAGTTATTTTTATTAGTTTTTGTGTTTTGTCATTAATTTTTGTGTTTTTATGATTAATTTTCATATTATTTTTATTGATTTCTAAATTTAGAAAAATAGCAAAAAAAACCAAACAAAACTTAAATAAATGATATATAACATTTTATTTACAAAGGATGATTCTAATATCCTTTGTAATTTAACCCTAACTATAATTCAAATTATATAAAATTATAAATCTAAAAACAGCTTATCAGAAACTAATTAAAAATTGTTATATAAATTATAATTTGGTATAATCTTTATTTTTATTTATTATAACCCCAAATATTCACATAAATTACTTGAGTTAGGCATAAATTAATATGAAATTAACAATAATGGTTCTCTATTAAAATGAAAGTACATGAGCAATATCCAGAACTTTACACTTGCCTTGAATTAAAACCTTAATGTGCCATTAACACTTTATCTATCAAAATGCCTCACGAGTCAATTCCTATTCTTTTCTGAAAAATTCCCAACTTGGGAAATACTTGGTCCATAATTTTCATTGGTCGAGACGCCTATTTTTATGGCTACAAGTTTTGGCCGAAATCAAATTACGAAGCATGTCGTTAATTTCCTTTATAGTTGTGTACTTTGATATTGTAGATAAAAAATGAAAAAAGAGATACTATAATCAACAATTGAATTAAACTCTATTGTAACATTATTTTTTGTGATCATTACTTATCTTCCACCCTTTGAAGTCAGATGGTATATAAGAGTTTGATTAATTATTGATTGTGAAATCCCGATGAATAAATAGAATGGAATTTTTAGTTTTAAAATTTTAACTTGAATTCACTATTATTGTCGAATTAAAAAAATGTGAATGGGCTTCATAAATAAAATTTAGAAATATAGTTAAATAAAAAGAAGAAGTTTATATATTTATTTATTTTATCTTCACATGTGATGTAAACGAATTATGTTATAAATCTTAAACATTCATAGTTACTGAGTTAACTTAATCAAAAGACGTGAATCCACAATTGAATTATATATATAGAATAATAACATTATATCTCAAAAACTTATAATATATCTCATAAATATATAAGTTAAGTTAGACTTATAAATTTAATATAAGCATGTAATAATTCTAATCAATTAAACATATAATTTTATAATTTTTTATTTGCTTTTTGATCAGACTCTCATGCCAAAACATATTTCCAGCACTTCGAAATGATATCATAACAGGAGGGACGATAGGTTTAGCCATTCTTAAACCAGTTGGAGTGCTGTCTCAGTTGTTAGAACTTAGAAATCAACACAGAAAACCAGATACGACAGGCAGACAGAAAGACAGACAGAAACTGGAAAGCTGATAGACTAAAGTTGATTGATTAGACCTTGTTTGGTTTCAAGTTGGAGATAAATAAAGCTCAGATCACATCAGAAGAAATGTGAGATTCACAGGTATATTTAACGATTTATCTAATACACATAAGAAAAATAGTAGCTGTGAATTATACCAATGTCAACATATATGATATCATTTTGTGTGATTAGGAAAGGATTAATGAATATTTAACTTGCTCCCTCTACAATGGTTAACATTTTAGGTTTATCTTGATTAACGTTTTGTTGGTCTTAAAACAGTCCTCACTGACATCAAATTTGAAAATTTTTATTTCTCTCCTTGTTACTAAAACTATTTACATCAAATCGGAGCGCAGAAAACAAAAAACAAAAAAAAAAGGAGTGAAAAGTACATTTACAACATTAGAGTTTGTTTAATTCTATTTTTATTATTTTATTATTTTATTTATTTTTTAAAATATAAAAATTGATAAAAAATACATTAATATAGTATAAAAAAACACAATACCCAATACAACAGCCACAACAACAACAACAAAAAATTAAAACTCACAACTCAACTAAACATGCCCAATGTTTTGATCAAAATACAAGTTAAATCTTAACATTTTTAGTGTACAAAAATAACCTCCGACGTTTCACATATGTTAAAAAACAACTTTAAAGTTTCACAGAATATTTGAAAATAATCCTGAGCCATTTATTCTGTTAAACCTCCATTATGTGCCACGTGTGCATGACACTTGTCACAAATACAGTGGTCCAGCTAGACACAGTGGAGCCCATCACCTCTTCCACTTCAAACGACATCATATCAGCTTTTTTGTTTATGACGATAGGCATCGATCTCTCCTAACTCAACCTCCGCTGACAGCGTCTCCATCTAAATACAGTAGCGTCTCCTAACTCCCGTCGGCAGCGTCTCCACTAGATCAAGATAGTAGTGTATCCGTCTCTACGAGCCGAAGGTTCCTCCACTGTCGTTATAACATGGAGAACCGTTGAACCTGGCATTGTAAGATTCATCGTCGTCCTCATGCTTCGATTGTTGAAGAGCCACGACTTCGTCCGATCAATTGAGGGGTGAAGAGTGTTGTCAAGGTCGGTCTGAAGAGCGTTTCCAGAGTTAAACATAAATGGGTTTTTGTTTCGAGATTTGTCTAGAGTTTCTAGGTGAAGAAAACAGGGGATCTGTAAATAATGTTTTGTCTCATTAGGTACTTGTCATTGGTATTTGGTCAAAGTTGGGGTTAAAATTCAATAGACATTGTTTATTCATTCATGTGGTCTAAAGCATCGAAATCTTATTTGAATCATAAGTAAAGCACTGGTGGACCACTTGGCACTGTCCAAAGCTGTGGTGGACCCTTCTCCCCATTGTCTACAATACAGGTACTCCCATGTGCTCCTTTAGTCTTAAAGTTGAGAGTATTTGGACTATTCTTTAATTTTGAATATACTGTCCATAATTTTTTTTCCCTTTGAAGGTTGTAAATGTACTTTTTGCCAAACCATAATTTTGACCTGTATCATAGCATCTGAATGCAAGGTCAATCAAATAGTTCAAATAATTCCTAAGAAGGTATCAGTTTAAGGACTTGAATTACCTATTTGTGCAATGCTTCGAAGTGCGACCTCATAATGCAACTATTATTTTGTGGATCTCTGGATTTGGAATTTTGAAATGATAATAGTATGACTAGTGCAATATGTCTGGTGTTACCAAAATGAAATGAACCCTTTGAAACATAGGGAAAAAAACAAGAGGGAAGACAGAACATTTAGTGCCTGTTTGATAATGTTTTCGGACTATTTGGACTATTCTTTAATTTTGAATACAATGTGCATAATTTTAATTGCCTTAGCAACTTTTCATAAGGCAATTAAGAAAGTTTTTCAGTTTAATAGTGAAGTAGCATACTATTGATAGTTAAAGTAGTGTCCCTAATTACTCAAAATCTATGCAGAGTTTACTATATATTATAATGCCAATATAATATACATTAAACTCTTTAATTTTTGTTACACAATCATTTTATCTTTATAAGGTTTTTTCTGCTGTTTGCAGAAGTTTTATGCTTAATAAATCAAGTAACAGTTTTAAATAGTTTCTAATGCTCAAAATTTTATGATAAGTTATATGCAAGGCATATGGATTATCATAAATTGATGCTTGGATGGTTTTTTTTTCACTTGTGTGTTAATTTTTTTAGATTGGCCCTTTAAGATGTTGGCCTGGTGGCTTGTGTCTTTCACGATCCATAGGAGATGTTGATGTTGGAGAAATCATTGTTCCTATTCCTTATGTGAAGTAAGTTAAGGTCGGTTCTTAGAGATGTGACTTTATAATCCATTTGATATAATTCTTGTCCATTGAGGCTTATAAGTTTATCTTCTCAAATCTCTGTTGATGACTGTTACTTTATCTTTTCCATGTTTTCATTAATTTATAAAACATGTAGTTGTCCACTTCCGGAGGTAGGATTATCATCTCAAGTGATAGTATTTGGACTCATGTAATTAAGATGTAATTATTTTCTGGTTTTCTAAACTTCTTTTGCATGTTTACAATTTTCTTTTCTCACTATCAGGCTTAATATTCAGATCTTTTTAACAATAAATGTATGTTTAACAACCACTACATTAGCACCTATCAATTTTATAGTTTATCTTTGGTTGAATTATAAGGTTATTGAAAGATGAACATGATTTTTTCTTCTGTCTTCTAATTAACAGGTTGATAAATGCATGGATGCACCACAAGATGAAGAAGTTAGTATGATAGCTTTAGATAAAATTGAGCATTGCGAAGTTGAAAGTATGTTGGATTTAGATGACTATAATGAATGTCATGATGAGAATGGCAATTGTGATGAAGTGCAAGAAGATAAAAATGCACTTGATATAGTATCTTATGATGCAAGAGTTGATGCCCACTATGGAATAATTGAACTCGAAGTACATATTCCAGATGATAATAAACTTGTTGAAATAAGTTTAACATATTGTGGGAGCCCGTTGGGTAGTGATGAATATCCAAACGATGAGAAGCTTTGTGAAACATTACGAAGACCAAGTAAAAGCATTAGAAATCAATTATCTGATATGGCACCACAGTGGACATTAGGGATGGAATTTGAAACTGCAAAGGAGTTTAAAGATGTTGTTGTTCAATATTAATTCAAAACTAGATTTAATGTAATGTGGAAGAAAAGTGAAAGCAAACAGATTAGGGTGGGATGTATTCAAGGATGTCCATGGGACTTATATGATGGACATGATAAGCATGAAAGATGCTTCAAGATAAAAACTTATAACTCTGATCATAATTTTACAAAACAAACAAATCCAAAATGGTATCTGCAAAGTTTTTTATGAGACATTTCAGAGATAGAATACTTGAAAAACCAAGTATTTCAACAACTAAAATGGTTGAGGAATGTAGAGAGAAATTGAATATATTTGTAAATTCTAGTATGTGCAGGGTAGCAAAAAGGAGACTTAGGAAAGAGAGAGTTATGGATTATGTGAGAGAATATACGAAGTTTCAAGGGTATATACATAAATTGGAGTTCAGTAATCCTAGATCGACAATGAAGATGTTGTTGTCAAGGAACCAAGAAACTTCCTTGTTACAGGCATGTATCTAAACGATATTTGATGTTATATTATTGAATAATGGGAATCTAATATTATATGCCATTACTTTATTATAGTTTAAATGGATGTACATATGCTTTGAAGTCATGAAAAAGGGATGGAGTCACTTAAGACCACTATTTGGCCTTGATGGTTGCTTTTTGAAGACTGAGTTTCAAGGATAGTTGCTAAGTGCAGTTGGTAGAGATGGGGATGAAGGGATGTATCCCTTAGCATGGACAGTTGTAAAGGTTGAAAACACTGATTCATGGAGATGGTTTATCGAGTTATTGGCATCAGATTTAAACTTGGAGGATGGTGCGGGAGTTACCGTAATATCTAACATGCAAAAGGTAATTTATATACTTCAATTCTATCTGACATGTTTCACTTAATTACTAAAATGTTATTTGTCATTCTATAAGGATTGATAAGAGCTATACAGGAGATTCTACCAAACGTCATACATCGAATGTATACAAGACACATCTACCACAATTACATGCAAATTGGAGCGACAAAGATCTCTGATGACAATTTTGGGCATGTGTATGGTCCACATTTGTTGAAGATTCAATGAGCAACTAAAGAGGCTTGAGAAAATCAAACCTGGATGTGTGACATCATTGCTTAAATATCCTAAAGAGACATATGCTAGATATTATCAATCATTTGAGTTGAAGTGCCCAGTTGTTAATAATAACATGTGCGAAACTTTCAATGGATGGATCTTACATGCCAGGGACAGGTCAATCATTAGCATGATTGAAACAATAAGAATCATTTGATGAGAAGACATGCAAAAAGGAGGCAATTTGTAGAGGGATGGAAAACTGACATTACACCATCAATTGTCAAGAAATTAAAGAAGAATAAGACAAAAGCTATGCAGTAGAGGGTAATATAGAATGGAGATCAAGCGTATGAAGTGTCAACTAGTGATACAAAGCATACAGTTAGAACTGGTCGGGATCAGATGTGTAGTTGCAGGGCATGGGATTTGTATGGATATCCATGTAAGCATGCCATAAGTGCAATAAACAATTCTAATAAAATAGTAGAATCATTTGTAGATGATTGCTATAAGAAGTCACAATTCCAAAGGTTGTATCATCAGGTGCTACAACCTATTAGAGGTGTCATTTTCTGGCCAATATTGGATGCCGAGCAAATATACCCACCTGCGACAAGAGTGATGCCAGGAAGACATAAGACAAGAAGAAGTAAAGGTATGAATGAGTCAATGAAGCTGAGAAATCCAAATAAGTTTTCTCATAGGGGGCAAGTGCAAAAATGTAGTAAATGTAGCAATGCAGGGCATAACATAAGAAAATGTACTCAAGAGCGCCAAATCACGACACTTACACATGTATATATGAATAATTATATGATTTATATATTTGAACTAATTTTCGAATTCCTAACTCATTGATTTGTTATCTTTTTACATTTTGGTTAACATAGGTTTCTGGATATAACATTATTAAAAAGATGGTCATCTTTACTCAGGAAAGTGATACAATGGTATGTTCATTATGTTTGTTTTAACATTGTGTTAATTGAGCCATTACATTATTTATTCAGACACGCAATGTTATTTATTTAGGTTGGGAGCTTCATACAAACCAATAAGTGAAGGTTAGGAAATGTTGATCCTTACACATTCAAAATATCATTTCAGCCAAGGGGTCTTAGGTTTAAAGGTCATCCAAGCATCACTTCATGACAATTACAAGTACAAGCGAAGCCGAAAAGAGCATCATTAGCAATGCCTAGTCAAACGTTATAAGATATTTCTGTACCTTCTTCACACGATGGAAGCCATACAACTAAGAATCAGTCGATGTAAAATTTATGTAGAAACTATTACGAGGATATTACCATATTATGGTTATAACCTTTTTGGAACATTAGAACATTTGATTGTTCTAGTTATAGCCTTTTTGTATATTGAAAGGAAGAAATTCTGATTATGACCTTTTATATATTGAAAGGAAGAAATTCTATTAGATATGAAAAAATGAATAAGATTTGTCTCTTACAGAGTTAATGTCCACCAACTAACTAGGTTAGCTAAAATACAAACACATGATACATTGAATCCTGATAGGTTTTCCAATTATTAATTCAAATAGCAATACCATTACTATTTAAAACCAGTATCAACTACAAAAGAATTCAATAAAAATAAAAGCAACCGATGTAAAAGTAAAGGTTAAACAATTTCCATTAAAAAAGGCACAATTATTCTAACTGATAATTTCCATTACAAAAGTCACAATCATTTTAACTAATAATAGATAGATGATAATGCTTATACATGATGTGCCTAAAAATTATAGATGTTTCCTCCAACTACATATTGATGTTTTCCTTCAACTAACTTCATCTTTAGCTCTTTGTTTTCATTCAACAACATATTGGTGTTTTTCTTTAACTTCTTTATCTCTTCTTCCAACATAAGTATCATCTGAGATTGGTCTTCTCAAGGCATTATAGTTGTCTTTATAGCAGCCTCTTTCTTCAAACTATTGTTTTCTCTCTTCAACATTTTAATCACTTCAACGGCCCTCTCACCAAGTTCTTCATCATACCACTGAAAGAAATTACATTTCCTAACTTGTAATAATGTTAGTAAAACATTACACAGTAATAAGTAGTGTAACAAATAGTCAATTCACAAATATGCTTAAATCACTTACTGGATAATTTGCACACCTATAAAATCTTCTCCCTTGATTGTCAATGGACCCTGAAGTCATTAACAGGGAAATTTGACTACAGTAGCAAATTACATTATGAGCCGATGAATTGTATTACCTTACAGTTGATGACAATGATGATTCCATAAGTAAACTCTTCCTATATAGACCACATGCAAAATCAGGTTATATTGATAATGGCTATTAATAGAATTGAGTATGATTTGGATACTAACATAATACAATCATGATAGTAAGTTTATGTCATCTTCAACAAATATCACAGTTGCAAAAGTATAGTTTTGAACTTGCACAAAGAAGATTGGTTTCAACCCAGATACTTTTTCATATTTTGGAAGATTGACCATAAGTAATAACCAGGATCTACAATTTCCCTATTATGATTATAAACCATACAAACAGCTTTAACTCCAGTACTGTCAATCTGACAAACAAACTATGACATATTATAGTTCATAGTTAACTCAATTGTGCACCTTTAAACAATATAAACAAAGTTTTGAGCAACCTAATCAAACAAAGTTCTTATCTATT
>JAOXYD010000003.1:2659882-2670240 GCA_028565735.1 Pinacopodium congolense | reverse complement strand
GGTGCCAAATTCATGTAGGCGATCTCTATATTTGTGAGAAGGAATATCGTCAAATGTAAATCATGGGCTTGAAGTTGGTCTGAAAGCTTGGGGCTTGGAAGACTATTTTAGTTATTATCCATGTTAGATTACCATTAAAAACGCTTGCAAGAAACAATGCTACGTACTTAGATTCCTATGACCCTTCGATGTTCCAAGTGATATCATGGTCATTGTGCTTATGGACTGCTACTATATTATTATTGATAAAAGTGAGTGAGGAGACCCTCCACCATGAGTGAAACCATTAGTGATTCTCTTCCTCATAATCCTTTTCTCTCGTTTACTCTTTCAGTTGCTAATCTTCCTATTAATATAAAAATAGTCATGTCTAATAAAATAGAAAACCTTATAGAAATCACTCATCTCCCTGAGGAAAGTTGTATCTATAATACTTCTCTTCCTCTCTTAAGTCCTTAAAGTATTTATCATCGAAATTACACTTAGACTAAAAGTATTTGTACCATCATCTCAACACGAAGACCAAAAGTTAAAGAGATCATCTAGAGTTACAGAATATAATAATGTGGATTAAAGCCAACATTTGCTGAGCAATATGTTAAATTGACAATTCTCCTATAGCTAATTGCTATATAGAGAGATTACAATCGTACACATCTTCTTGTTAGAGTTATACATCTGATTTTAACGTTCCATGGAAGAAAAGGGATTAAAAAAACTACTAGAATTTCTCTTCTCAATATTACTTATGCAACATACCCAAATGCTCTGATTAGCACATTGTCAACTACCTTCAATAATAGGAATGTCATTCTCACCATTACTCTAGATTTCAATGTTCTCCTTGATGATCTAACATTGTCTAAAAGTTTACAAGTCCAAGTCTAGATCATAATAACAAAGCAAGATTATACAACAATCATGACAACGTTACACCCTAAGATAATTTGCAAGTTGTAAAACATGTAGTTGATCTCAACTTTTCAAATTACACTATTGATGCTCTGTATATGGTGGCAAATCATGCTCGTGATAATACTACCATTATTCAAATTCCAAAACAACTGCCTCCTAAAGAATTGAAAAGTTTGATGCTAATTGAATGGATATCCAATTATTAAAAAGTATTATATGCTCCTCATCGTCATTCAATCCATACAATCACTTCTCCTATCCTGAGAATCTTAAGAGATGAATCTGTTAAATCCATCTTTACCAGGTCCAATGAAGACTAGTCAAAGTCATCAC
This sequence comes from Pinacopodium congolense, assembly GCA_028565735.1. NCBI lineage: Eukaryota > Viridiplantae > Streptophyta > Magnoliopsida > Malpighiales > Erythroxylaceae > Pinacopodium > Pinacopodium congolense. Next base: position 2,668,992 of record JAOXYD010000003.1, on the reverse strand, counting down.
GGCCTTCTGGCTCCATCTAGATGTTGCAACCAGTCTTTTCTCATTATAAAGGCAAAAATGGACCTCTAATCCATTTTATTAACCTTGAGGGCTAGCCTATGTATATCAGCCATAGTTGAGGCTATTTCATCTGGGATGTAGATCAATCTATATGTGAAATAGATTGTGAGATATGTCCAATATTAAATGATTATGACACTAATATTAAAGATGACGCCTATGCTCAAAAACGACATGAAAAACTCAAAAGACAATATAGGAAACAACTCAATAGAGAAGCTCATCATTGTTAACTCTGATGCCAAATCTAACCTATTTATGATAACCAAGACCCAGATTCCTACCGTGGGTTAAGTTTAAAACCTCACGACCCAAACCTACTAATCTTTATAAACTGTTTAAAGTAGTTAGGAAAGAGCTTTAACTTTTTAAAGATGAGATTACTATAAAGACCAAGCCCATCATTACAACCATTCCAATTGCTAGTTTTACAACCATTCCATGTATGATGATGTGACTCTATGAAGAAAAATTTCCTCCTTTAAAGAGGAAAATAGATGATGCCACTAGAGTGATCTCAAATCCATATAGTCGGTCTATTGGGATCATTGCTGACGACACTTTTTCATTTAATCCCTCATATGAAGTGCTTAATTCGACGACAAATAATGTTATCACCTAAAATAAAGTCCTATGACGCATAAACCATAAACTTTATGGTTTCACTTATCAAACTTAGGTGACTCAGAATTGAGTTGATATTATGACATTTCAAGTTAGAAAACCATATACGTCTTTGACTACTTAGATGATTCAACTTGCTGTTGACTTATGTAGATATATTGAAACCCAGTATATTAGGTCAAACTTCATAAAGAAAGAAAAAGAACTCCAACGAGTTAAGGAAAAACTCAAAAGAATTTAGACAGACATGCAAAAAGAATAGTTAAAAGCTATTTATGAAGCTACAATATCTTTTCTAGTAATTTAGCCTATATATACAATTTCAACTTATCTTGAGGTAACTGAATATAAAAAAAATTTTAAAATGAATTATCCATTTCTCAAACAATAAACTTTAGCTACAAAGTCCACAAAGCTTCAAAAGCCTAAAGCTGAATAGAAATATGATCCTTGGCCATCATATACTAAACTAGTTGACTCTTGGTCAAAACCTTTACAAATTAAAACTCCACCCACTTCACCTCCTAAGACCCAACATGTCTTGTCTACTAGGAAAGATAAAGCATCTTAATGAGAGTTCGTTGCTACTCTTACCTTAGTATTTGAGTTCAATAGTGACGAAGACTTCATTAGTCAAATGTCTCTTTACAATTATTTTGATGTTAACTTGTTTAAATTAACTTAGACGATGATGGTTATACCTGACCCTTCATAGCACACTGATGTTGAACCTAAAGTCAACAATTGAATCATGAATTGATCCCATAAAAACTGAACTTATCAAACCTCAACCTCTATTAGTGCCTATGCCTCCATCTAGATCAACGTTAGGGCCATGTTTGACATTTGAAGATATTCCTCCTCACAATGAAGGGATCATCTACTTTGTAAATGACATGACCTAATACTATCTTATGTCATATTTAATCAAAATTTGACTCCTGGTTCACTAATACTTTACAAGAATGGTTCCAAAGCCTTGGAGATTATCAAGAACTTTAATATATCCAAGTTACATTTGTCGATATTCTCCTCAAACTCATTTACAAAGAATTTATAGGAGATTTTTAATTGATTAACAAGTAAATCCATCAAGAATATTTTGATATAAAGTACTGCTTTATGGAATGACGAGATCTCCAAAAACATTTTCAATTTATGATTGAAAGATATTACATACTTAATAGTTTTAATGACATTAATCTTTGTTATACCTTCACTGCTTCTCTTCATGATGAGTTTCAACCTGAATTATAACAGAACATTGTCTCTTTGCATTGAGAAATGACTGAAATTTCACTTGGTAAATTCATAAACTTTATGACTAACAAAAGTATTTCAAGAATATGATTAAAGGAAGCCCTCATCTGAAATAGACATGCAAAAAGCTTTATCTAAAGATCAAATGTAAGGAGAAGAAAAAATGTGAATGCCCTATAAAAAAGAAATCTCATTATAGGACATTCCCTCATGGCAAGTCTTGGAGATTTAAAATATAGATATCAGAAACATTTTAGGAAATGAAGATGCATGACTACTTACTTCCTTAAATGACGATCTCGTAATATAACAAAAGTGAATAGATGTTTTATCTATAGTAAAACAAGACATTTTGCACAACAGTGTCCTAATAAAACAAAGAGGGATTTAACAATGTTAGACTTCATTGAAACTATCTTGCCTATCCATGATAAGGGAAATATTGAAGATATCATTAAAGAAAAAACAAGTGAGAATGAAAAAAATGAGATTTGTTGTTCCTATTAATTTCTCATATGATGACTTTGAAGAAGACCTTGGACTTTTTACTGGTGATGAAGATAACGAGGATTTTGTAATTTATATGTTTCAACAACCATGCCTCAAAATAGGACTAAAGCTCGTTCTCAGGCCTTATGTTCACATCTAACTATTATAAAAAAATAAGCATGGGAAGCCTATTAAATTAAGCTTATTAGGATATAATTTTGTTTCCAATTGTATTGTTTGGACTAAGATGCTTGGTAGTTATTTTCTTGGTCTAAATGTTCTTATTGGCATGGATGTCTATTATAAGACGACCCATTTATAAATTTTGCCATACAGGATCAAGTACCGAAACAATTTAAGTACCTATATGGACATTTGTAATATGTTTGAATTGACAAATGTTCCTCCTTAATATGAGAAACGTTGAGATCAATTTTTGAAATCTTATCCGGAAAGCTATGATAAGTTTGCTCATCTCAGTCCTTTGTGGACGAACTCTTAATCCTTTATCTAGTTATGCTTCAAGAAGAATAAGGATATTAGTCTTACTAAAGTCACTCATCATGGCATGAATCCTAAAGATTTGTAGCTAGCATAAGAAAAGTGTGTTATTTTGCTTAAAGAAGGATTAATTAAGCCTACAAAATCTGATTAGGCATGCTAAGTATTTTATGTTAACAAACAAACTGAGCAATGATGGGGTAAAAATAGGTTGGCCATTGATTACAAACCCCTAAATACCTTTCTTTAAATTGAAAAATCTTCAACCCAAAACCAACACTCAAGTTTTATTTCTCAAAGAAACTAAGATATTTTTGAAGTTTAATTTGAAGGTAAGATTTAGGAGATGTTTAGTTGAGTTGTGAGTTGTGGTTGTTGTATTTTTGTATTGGTAATTGTATTTTCTTTATTGATTTTTGTGTTGTATTAGTGTGTTTTCTTTATCGATTTTTGTATTTAGAAAAACAGGAAACTAAAACAAAAAACGAAAGCAAAAGTAAACAAACCCTTAGCAATTAAATTTTGATCTAAAGGAGTGTCATAAAATAGCCTTATGTATTCTTAATGCTCAATATCAATGGACTTTTATGTCATTTAGACTCACGATTGTTCCCTTCTTATTCCCACTTGCCATGACAAAAAGCTATAAGCCTATTTTGCAAAGTACCATGATCAACATTGAAAATGTTTTACTTTATCCCAAAAGCCATGAAGAACATAGAACTTTATGACAACAATTCTTGGATCTTACAAGGCAATATATAATAACACTCTCTGTTAAGAACAGTCACATTGGGATAGCCCAAATAGAATTTTTAAGAATGAGTTTTCATGATGGATTCCATCAATCCAGTCCATATAGAACTAGTGAGTTATTAATCTTTCTTGAAGATAATCTCAACTTAAAACAAATTCAACATTTCCTTAGTATTATTAATTATATAAGAGACTTTATTCTCTATGTGTCTAACTATACTAGCAAGTTGTCTATCTTATTAAAGAAGAATCCTCTACAGTGGATTGATGATCGGGCTAAAGTTGTACAATATCTAGAAAAAGTAAGTCAATATCTACCTCCGTTTAAAGATTCTTAACATGGGGAAAAGGATCCTTTAGATGGATGCTAATGAACATTATTAAAGAGATGTCTTGATTGAATAGGTTGAAGGGAAATATTATTACTATAGACATACAAGTGAACAATTAAAGGTGTTAAAAAAGTACTATCACTCAATTTATAAAGAGATATTGGTAGGAAAAAAAGCTTAATTTCCACCTTAAACCATATAATTTTATAGTGGAAATGAATAACACATACTTCCCAAAGATACTAAAACCTAATAAAAAGATTTTATTAGAAAACCAATTACTTCAATTAAAAGATTGGTTCTCTCGCTATAATTTATAGTCCACCATATGAAAGGTCACTATAACATGCCTGATGATTTCCTATCTAGTCCTCAAAACCTATCTAGCTTATAACTCCTGCAAAACTAATACCTCTCTTTTTCCTATTTTGGATCTCCTTCTCTTTGCTAAAGTCAAATAATCTTTCTTACTTATCACTAAAGCTTCTTTAAAGACTCTAGAAGACATTGTTGTTTTGCTCTGCAAAAGTCTTTTTTTTATTATCTTCATATATTTCTCTCCATTTCTAAAGTGCCACCTCACCCTCATTTTTCAACACCCATACTCCATATCGAATTATACACTACCTATACGATGATATTTATGAATCAACTATGTGGCATATTTGGGCCATGTCCGTGCTTTATACAAGCCTTCTTTCCTTGTCACTACATTATATCTACTAGCATTTGGTAAATCCTATAAATAAAGGTTCTCTCCTATGGATCTTTTTAGAATGGTTTCAACCATTGATGAATTGGCGTATCCAACTTGGTCAAATGCTTAATAAATTTCAACTAAAGGGCATTTCTTTGGAGAAGCAAATGATGTAATTCTTTTGTATTGTGCATCAACCCTATAACGTGACTAAGAGTGAGTATGTTTATACTATAAATCATTTTTAACTCTGAAAAATATGTATTAATTAGCTCATGAATAAGAAAACCTTGATGCATGATCTTTACCAATTCTTAGATCATCTAATCCATTATCCTAAAATTGGACCACTTACAATACGTACCTCCTTGGGTCCATATCTAAGAGATTTCGCCTTATCATAACCCATTTCTCCTAGTGATAGTTATTAAACTTCAGTTGATCAGTTTGCTCATATGAGGTTTAATTTTATGGGTGGAGAACTTCCTTGCCCTCTAGGTTTTGAAACTAAAAAAAAATTTTAAGTTGGAGAATCTTTTACGACCAATACCATAGGTGTTGCTGACTATTTTCAAGATTCTTAAGATCTATGGCCCCAAGTTATAACTGATTTTGAAATTGCACAGTTTATTAAGGAATTGAAAAAGATGGATGAAGACCTCTCAGACGATGACAGTATTGGTGGGCTTAAAGCTAAGTTAGTGCTATCACCTTAGATTTCATCTTGTAATTGTAACTTTAAAGATGCTCTCTTATCCTTCCATGTAAGAGCGAGCTTTAATGGTCCTTATAGGCCATATCTTTTTATTATTTTATTTTGTCTTATATATTCGCCTTTGTCTATAAAAGGCTCCCCTTCCTTTGTAATCATGCTTAAAATCAATAATATTTGAAGTGTGTTTCTCTTATATGGCTTGTTTTTAAAAGATTCTCTCACCTGAAAGCTTTGGTCTTTAATAATGTAGTAACAGTTATACAAAAAGACAAGTATGTTTTGTACTTACCTCATTATGAGAATCCTATACATCACAAAGTCTTGAACCATAGATCCTATTAGTAATTAGAGATATGCGAGAATGATTAGTTGATTTTGATCCTTAAACGTTAGGCTTTGAAAGTTGTTACCTATTAAAGAGAAAAAGATGTTGTATATTAACTAGAATACTCAGGACTAGAAGGTCGTAATGACTTGAGCTGGTCTTAAAGAGGAATTCTTAATGACAACATTTTTTTTTCTTACACAATCCTTTTTGTTAGGGATAAAGACGAATTATTAAAATTCCATTACTTTGCTGCTAAATCACTTAAGAATGTACTAAGGCTTCATATTATTATTACATAAATATCAATGTAATGAAATTCTTTCAAAAGTTTTTAAACTTTTTTTAGTATAAAAGATCTTTCAAATAACTTATATGCGATTTATTTATATTCAAAATAATTAAATATGCTCATAAAAAGTATAAAATAGATAATATAATAATTAACAACAATGACATTGATTAATGTCTTTTTTTTTTTTTAAAGATGATTAATGTCATAGTTATCTAGTCGACTATTGTATCAACGACTATTCCTACACTAAGCTACAATCCATAAAATATATTTATTTTAATAAACTACACAAATCATTTAAAGTTTTTACATAATTTAGGTTGATGAAATTCCCTAAAATAAGTGTTTTAAGACTTTTAAAGTACTTTTAAAAATCAAATCACACTCGTTTAATACAAAATTTGATCCAAACCATTTCAATTCTTTTTTAAAAAAATATGTTGCTGCATTAAGAGGATTTTTATAAAAAATTTAAATCAAATTTATTCTTGATTAAGAAAAGATATATAAACTACACACATAATAAAATGATTATTTAACATTTTAATTTTTGGGACTAATGAAATGACCAATATTAAATTATTAAAAAATTGCAGTGATTTATTATATCTGAAAAAGACTTCAATGCTACTTAATCTTGGTGCACTCGACTTGAAATGCCTAATTGTATATAAGTGTAACTTTATTAATTTTATTTATCGTTAAATTTATTCCATCGATCTATTTACTTATTTTACTTTTTCATTAAATTTGACATTTTATGTATTTAGCTACTTCATTATATTAAAAATCCTAATATCATTAAAAATAAATTCATTAATAACAATGTATTTTATTATCATAATTGTGAGATTGGATCCCTTTTACTAAAAAAACTCTTGACCTTTAGAGCCTTGAATAGTAGACTCAAACATAGGAACCAATTTGATCGGTCAATATGAACTGAATCAGACTTAGTTATGAACAAATTCAACATGTGTTTTGTAAGTCTCTGACTTTCCTGACACTAAATTCAAATCGATTATCAATACGTGAGGAACAATTAATCAAATGCGAGACATAATATAAAGAGAAATCAAGAACTATGAATTAATTCATGTATCTCCAAAGATTTTCTATTCTTTTATTACATCATCAAAGAGTGAGACTATAAAATATAAATATGGAAAGCACAAATTGATCCAAATGAAGTCTTCCTTCTTTCAGTCTTAGAAGCAAGCGTCCAAGGCACAGCAGCAGCACAAGGCAGCACAACTGCGTAGAGAAGAACACACAAAAAATTTGAACAAAACTGTTTGAAACACGATCATCAAAACTTGTAAAATGAAAAAAAGAACTGCATATTTATGAATCCATCTTAACATTTATACAACTTCAATGAGATGAGGCTTACCAGCCCTTACAAAAGCCGTCACCCCTGGATTTGGTCTCCAGAGGAACAGGTTTTTGAGCATAGGATTGATAGTCTTTGACGGGATAACCCGCCGGAGGTGGTGCTACGTATGCAGTTGGACCGGTTGATACTGGTGGTGGAGGATAAGCTGTCAAAATTCCAGGCCACACTCAGTTTGCATGATCAAAATAATCAAAAAGAACCATATGATTGATTCTGATTTTTTTTTTTTTTAATAAGTAGCCGACTATATGACCCAAATAATAACAGATGGCTAAACAAACCAACAGATCTTTTTTTTTTTTTGAAATTCAACAAACCAACAGCGGTATTTTCAGAGATCAGAAATAATTTCTATCAGACCAAAAACTCTAAATTAATGGAAGTGTTCATGTAAATTTCTATCAGACCAAAAACTGAATTTCCCATATTAAGGCCAATCATTCCAAGACTATCAGAAATTCTTTTATCAGCTATCAAACTAGCCAAAGCATATTGAAGTTCTAAGATGAGAGAATCATGCATATAAGAGAAGAATCAACAAATTAGTGGGAAGAAAGTCCTTGTATTTGATGACAATATCCCACAAAATAACCATTTTTCACAATAATGGAGCAAAAAGAAAGCGAGGAGGAAGATGAAAACCCACCTGTAGCCTGATTCTGACTCATCTTGGACCAAAAGCTTTATGAGAAACCAAAGATTAGAGAGGCTGGAGAGCAAAGTTAATTTGTAAGAAATGTGTGTATGTATTTATAGAGGGAGATGATATGTGGGGAAAGGAGAAAATGATGTAGTTGTTGTTGAGCTTCCTTCCTGGAAGCAAAGCAAGTCAGAATAAAAAAATTGGTTCAACTAAGGCAGGTCTTATTACATCATATCCTATCACCAATGTAATAAAATATGCAAATTTTATTAAACTTAATAGTTGCAATTATAATATTCCCAAAATGAAGCTGCAATTTTAATATTTCTTAGTAGAGTTGAATCGAAGATGTGTTGTTCACTTTTCTGTTATAATGTTGAAATTTATAATCGCTATGTTTCAAATGTATATATTTTATATTTTATATTAGTTTCATAGCTACTAAAAGCATTGCTTTTATTCTAGAATTCTAACGTCAATGAAATCTATTTTTATAATTTCATTGACCCACTAGCTCCATCATTTTTTAATCTATTTTTAAGAATAAAGAACACGTTATAAATATTTATTAGTCAATAATTAACCAAGTTTAAAGACGTATTCATATTTAACATTGTGGTGATTTGGTCAACAAGAAATTTAAGTCTTATTTAATTGAGTTTTAGTTTTTGGTTTTAATTTTCTATTTTTCTAAACACAAAAATAAAAAAAACACTAATATATTATAAAAAAAAATACAACAATCAATACAAAAATACAATAACCACAACAAAAGATTACAATTTACAAGCCAATTAAACATCTCTTAAGAATTCAAATTGAAACAAAAACAAAATCATATTGAGGCGCCCACCAGTTCAGATATTCAGACATTTCTTTTATATTTTATCTTATAAATTTTAAAAATTATTAAATAATTTCTTATATTTTATTACTATTTTTTAAAAAGAGAAATTGCACATTTAAAAACTGTGTTGGGGGGTTTATTTTAATACGAAATGATGTTATGCAAATATT
>JAOXYD010000003.1:2635831-2655466 GCA_028565735.1 Pinacopodium congolense | reverse complement strand
TCTCCGCTCATGACCTAAAAGCAGTTATGTCATTACAACAAATTCTAGATAATAAATTAAATATAATATATACCAAAATGATGCCTTTTATATAAAACTTAATTAGTTTTGAATATCTATCGGTATTTATCTTTAAAATAATATACAACCGATATCAATTAATATTGGTATTATTTTAAATAATTTTTTAAAATTATAAATTAATTTTTAAAATTTATAAAATAATTCATAAATATATTTGTAATAGGAAATAAAATTTAAACATTTAAATTCATAAGATCAAAATACAATTTTTTAAATTATTTTATTTTATTTTATTTTATTTTTATTCTCAATACAGATCAATATAGGTCGATATGACGTATTTCGGTTAATATTGGTCAAAACAACTGGTATTAACTAGTATTTAAATTAGATATAATACAAATTATTTTTATTTTGTTTTTCGACTGATACAGTGTGTACTTATAGTACAAATCATTTTTATTTCGTTTTTCGACTGATACGGTACGTATCGACCAATACGAAATGAAATTTCAACTTATTTTTCTGTGTGATTGTCAGTGATTATCATAATTAATATTTCTTAAATTGTTCATTTATTTTCAAAATGATTTATTAATATATAAATTATAAAAAAAACAGACTGAATTGATTGATCCAATTGAATTTATTTAAAACTGATCAATTAATCAGCTTGGTTTGATATAAAAACTCTTGAACTTAAATACCAACAGATTATCTTGAAAATTAATCGATTTAATCGATTATCAACCAATAAGTTGGTTGTAAAACTCATCTTCTTCTCACCATCGCTGTCTCGTCATCCACCATTTAGTTTTTGTTTATCATCTATGCTCTCTTTCTCGCCGTTTATCTCTACAATCACTGTCTATTTACGTGCTGCCCCTTCTTTCCACACTCCTACGATAGCTGCTTTGCTCCACTACCCAATGTAGTTTTCTGTATTGCTCCAGATTTGCAACTTTTGTTCATCGTTTTCTATCTAATAATATTCCTACATAGCATGTTTACAATAAGAAGTTGACATGTTTTATATATTGACATATTTGCATTTGGAAAAAACTACGAAGGCCTAGGGTTTTGGCCCCTCACAGTCTTTAGGGGTATTTTTGTCTTTTATTAAAATTTAAGGGATAAAATAAGTATCATATAGTTTACTTTACGGTTATACTTTTGTATCATTTAAAAAATTATTGGTGTCATATTTTTTTTAAAATTCTAATTTAAAATTTTAAGATTTAACATTTAAGTTTTAAGTTTTATGATTTATTGGATTTAGAATTTATGGTTTTAAAATTTTAAAATCAAAGATTTAAAGATTTAAAATTTATGTTTTTTTAAATAAATTTAATAAATATAGAGAGACAATTATATCATTTATCCCTCAATAATTTAACAAAAAACGTGGGTGACCCTACATGAGGGGCTTCGAACCCCTTAATCTAGTCCTTTGCATTTACACACAAGAGATTAGGAGAGAAGAGTTGAAGAGGAGTTAACGATTTTGCCCCTCTTCAACTTTGATTTTTTTAATTTAAAATTCAAAATTCTAAAACTTCAAATTATAAAACTTAAAACCCTAAATTGTAAAATCTTAAATTATAAACTCTAAAAATCTAAACCCTTGGATAATATAATATTAATTTTTAAATCATTTGAGAATATGAGGGTAATTGTGTTTTGAAGAGGGGCTGAGAAATTACTGTTTTGCCCTGAGAGCCTTATAGTTTAACCATAAGAATGACTTCATAGTTTAGCAACTTATGGCCAATGACCCAGAGGTTATGAATGATCATGCCTAAATAGTTTAGGTTTTCTCTTTAACTATTGAACATAATTTTGATGTTAGCAAGTACACAATCTCTTCTGTCCTTTCTCTCTCTCTCTCTCTCCATCGGTCTAAATACAATTAAAGGTGAAGAAACAGGTGCATAAAAAAACACTACACATGTATTACTCATTGAAATTACTTTAAAGAAAAGAGGAAGACTTTAAATTTAGAGTTTGTTTAGTTCAACATTTTATTTTCATTTTATTTTATTTTTTTTTATAATTTTTGTACTATTTTTTAATTTTTTATCGTATTTGTGTGTTTTTATTTTTATAATATATTTTTTCTATATTTAAAAAAATATAAACAAACCTGCCCTTAGAGTTCAAAAGGAGTTAAAAACTCTAAAAATGCCTGTTTAGTTGCATATCTTTTTTCTATCTTTGTTTTCAAAAATCAAGAAATAGAGAAAAATGTATTTAGTTACATTCTATTTCCTTTTTCTGTTTACAAAATTAAAAAAAAAAAAAAACAGAAACGGAAAATAAGAAAATTCTGTTATTTTATATTTTGAAAATAGATTTTTTTACATTAAATAATTAATATAATTTTTTTGACTAATAATATATATTTTAGATGTATAAAAGTATTTTGGTCCAAAATTTTAAATTTATATTATATTTAGTTGTAACAAATAAATTAATTTTTTTACCATAAGTCTCAACCAAACTTTTTTTAGTTTTTTATTTCAAATATCAGTCAAATATGTTTTTGTTTTTTAATAAGAAAAATATTTAAAAAGAAATAAAAATAATATTAAAAAACAGAAGTGATACTAAATAACCCTTAAGATTTGTTTCTTTGTTCAGCATCATTTTTTTTCCAAATTACAATGTCTAAAACATAGTATTTTAATGTTGCTCCTCATCTAAAGTATAGACTTAGATACATTGTTTTGCTTTATATTTAAAATATAGTAGTTCATTATAGTTGTTTGAAATATAGTGTTTTATGTTCGCATTTAAAGTATATTGATTAAAATAAAAATTTTAAATTTAAATATATTATTTAAAAATTTATTAATATTTCATATATTTATTTAGATGATTGATGTAAGTATTTTGGATAAAAGCATTACTTATAATTCTTTATATAATATTTAAAGATTTGAAATTCCTAACGACAGTGAGATATAATTTTCTTCAAAAATACAATTTTAGTTATTATTATTTTTATTTTAAAGTTTTTATGTTAAATTAAATTAAATTATTATCAATTAATTAAATGTTAATAGATAATAGTGCTTTATCAATTATACATGCATTTTTACATTATTTTTATTTTTTATAATTTATATATCTTATCATTTTATATCAATTTTATACTTGATGTCAGTTGAATTTTTACACTTTTAAATCTCTTTTTTTATAGATTCAATATCCAGATTAATATTAAAACATCATGTATAAAAAACATCGTGTATAAGTGACAATTAAATAAGAAAAATATTTAGTAGTCTCAATGTGAAAGTATTTATCAGGAATGGAAATTGATATTAACCATTAAATTAAACCTGAGTTCATAGTTTGTTCTTTCAAGAATTCTTCCCTTTCTTTCTTAATTTCGTTAATGTTCTATGATGGATGATAATGCAGTCTAATGTTCTTGTACCATTACAACAAACTGCAGATCATATATATAAGTTTAGAAGGGGGAGGGAAGGTCTAATGAACCCACATAAGTTCAAATCAGTAATGACCCAATGACTATCAAATTGGATCTTATGCATGAGCGTAAGCTATTAGTTATATGAGCCAGTTAATAGACTTAATCTAACAAATAATTATTAGTAGTTATTATGGAAAAAATGTCTAAAATATTTTTATATGTTTTAAATCATATATTTACATATAAGGGGATATTTTTGATATTTTCTCCTTTGATAGTAGCAGATAACTATATAATTGGGGTCCTTTAGATAATATTATTTGTGATGACGACTAGTATAAAGATAATAATAAAATATTTTCCTTTTATGTATGAGCCACGTTCTTGTTGCATAAACTTCCATGTAGCAGAAGCACTTGCTTTCTGCTAAAAAATAGCTAGCAACTACCACTACTTAAAGGGTAAGTACATGAGACAGGAAGAGGTATGAGAAAGGCGACAATGGAGAGTGGAGGCTCAATTGGCAGGTTTAGTTTTATCACGTGTCGTAAAAAGAGCCCGTACCTCTTTATCGTCTTAAAGGCTAAGGGTTCCCCCATCGACCTTACTCCCTAGCGTACCTTTCAATTAGACAGTTGGAATTGGAATGGAATAGTGGACCAATACAACAGTGTTTGTGGCCACGCTTGTCTGACCCCAAAAGTGCTCTCTAAATGTGGCATTGTACCTAATTAGCCTTTAATTATTCAAAGTTAATCATAAAATCAATCAATCAATCATCATACCTGCCAGGAGAAATCGGTGCCCATGTGAGAGATAGTCCAAGCAACATGTAAAATTTGTCACAAATGCCTTCAGATTATTTGTAAGCATCTAATTACATGACTCTTTTATAATATTTTTTAATGATTATTATAGAGAAAAAATCTAAAATATTTTTTACATATTAATATATAATTCAAAATATATAATATTTTTATTAGTTAAAATAATTCAGACATTTTTTATATGGTGACTATCAATATCACCATAGATTGATTACCAGACATTTCCTTATTTATAATTGCAACTTGTAACGTGGTGCAATTGTGCAATGTTAAGATAACTACTAGGTCACCGAACTTAAGTTATAATTTCTTAATTGTAAGATATGTTCTAACGAACGAAGCATTCACTAAATTGTAATGTTGTATACTAAAGGAAAAACACTGTCTCCCTTATAAAATTATCTATATACTGGTTATATAATAAGAAATGTAGCCTACTTTTTTATAAGCAATCAAATGAAGGAATGGAGGATTTGATGTAATGCAACATTAATTATAGTACCTATCATTGCATCATACCGATCAGCGTTGTCTTCAAAGGAACAGCCAAAAGTTCTTCACATGCTTAGTTGACTCACTTCTTTTATCTACTTCTATAAATTCAACAGACCTTTAGTTTCTGAAGTAAACTAGCAAGAATCTGAGCCATTCAAGTCTTGTTTCTAGCTACCAATGGGAAACATAAAGCCCGTAAGGAGGTCTAAGATCATCCTAGTTCCATATCCTGCTCAAGGCCATGTCACTCCCATGCTCAAGCTCGCCTCAGCTTTTCTCAGCCATGGATTCGACCCCATAATGATCGTTCCAGAGTTCATCCATCGTAGAATCATGTCGAGTCTTGATTCTGCTGACACCAAGATTTCATGCATGTCAGTACCAGATGGTCTTGAAATGGACACGCCGCGAGATTTCTTTTCCAATGAGAAGGCCATTGAGAGCTGCATCCCAATTCATCTGGAGGGTGTTGTTCACAAGCTTGATGAAGATGGTGAAGTAGTCTGCATGGTTGTTGATTTGCTGGTGTCTTCCGCCATTGAAGTTGCTCGCCGGTGTGGGGTCCCAGTTGCCGGATTCTGGCCTGCCATGCTTGCCACTTACCAGTTGGTTTCTGCCATTCCTGACATGAGAAGCATCGGCCTTATTTCAGATAATGGTACAATTTCAGTTCGAACTTATAAGATGGACTGCCAATTTCTTTACTTTCTAACATTCTTTAAACTGATAAAAGATGAAGTAATCAAACTCTATAAACGCTGAGAGTAACCTCTGTAGTCAGTAGGACCGAACTAAAGTAAGTACAAGCTTCATTTAAATTTGACTCAAGAGATGTTCTGCAAGACTTGCGAACACTCAAATCTATTAATGGAAACTGTTGTTTGTTCAGGTCAACCCTCACTAGATACTGTATATAAAAGGGTAAATAAATTGAAGATTTAGATAAAACCAATGGTTGGAAAATTTTGGTAGGTGGAGCTCAAGGTTTTAAATCCTAAATTATTACATTGAAAACTTGACGGAGTTTAGGATGTAAGAAAAAATATTATATTAGACATTTTTTATTACTTTGCGTTCTAAGAGTGTCTCTGACTTTTGGCTGCAGGGAATCCCCAAGTTTTTGGTTCAATGAAGTTTTTACAAAACCAGCCTTTACTATCTACCGATGAACTTCCATGGATGATTGGATGTCCGTCAGCAAGAAAAGCAAGATTCAAGTTTTGGACGAGAACAATGGAGCGATCAAAATCGCTTCAGTGGCTTCTGGTAAATTCCTTCCCGGGGGACTCCATCAACGACAACTACTCCACAAACAAACAACCATTTGTCTTCCCTGTTGGACCTTTGTGTAGTAAGCATGGAATATCAAGAAACCCCAGCTTCTGGCTTGAGGATAGAAGTTGTTTACAATGGTTAGACAGGCAAAATCCTGGCTCAGTCATCTATGTTTCGTTTGGAAGTTGGGTTAGTCCTATCGGAGAAGCGAAAGTGAAAAGCCTTGCATTGACACTCGAGGCCTTGCGACGACCATTCATTTGGGTTCTCGGAGATGGTTGGCGAAAAGGGTTGCCAGCGGGATACATCGACGGAGTGTCCAAGCAAGGAAAGGTGGTCTCTTGGGCACCGCAAATGGAGGTTCTGCAACACAAAGCTGTGGGGTATTATCTCACACACTGTGGTTGGAACTCAACAATGGAGGCTATACAGTGTCGAAAGAAGCTTTTGTGCTATCCTGTGGCAGGGGATCAGTTTCTGAACTGTGGTTACATAGTTCAGAAATGGAGAATAGGTGTGCAGATCAATGGATTTGGAGTGGAAGACATTGAAGAGGGTTTGAAAATAGTGATGGAGGATAATGAAATGGGGCGTAGATTAAAAACACTTTATGAGAAGACCATGGGAGAGAAGACTAGCTCAAAGACAGTGGCTAGTCTTACAGCGTTCATTGATGATCTCCAAAGTCTAACTAATGAGCCTGCAATTCCACTGGTCCTATAGATCCTTTCAAGTCTGCTAAACCCTCTTCAGGATTCTAGGTGTATGCCCTTTTCCTCCTTCACATCACAATTTTATATTGTAATGTATCTCCTTTAGGAAATTAATCAAACAAAACTTTCTTCTGACAATCTTAAAGGCACGTTTCAGGAATTTGGCTGCATTTGAACTTGAATTTCTCTGTAATTCAACCTTCTTCCACCTCTTTGAATTTGGCTGAGTTCATTGTTAATATTCATGTTTCTTTTATCAAAATTCTTTTACTTGGGTAATCCACCTATTTTCAATCAACCGTGTGATGGGGAATTGTCGCCGACTTTTTGGAAAAGATAACTATAAAATTTACCTCACAGAAAAGACAAAATAAAACATAAGTCATAAACCAGAGGCCTCCAAGCCCAATGACATTAACTCAACCGCGTAACTTGTCAACTGAAGCCACTTAAACAGTTAGTTCCTGGAACTTACTAAAAGATTTTTCCTATCTTCCAAGGTAATCTTCGAAAGGAACTGTATAAACTGAACAAGTCATCTACTTCGGTTCCTTGGTAAAGAAGAGAGAGATTTTACTTATCGTCCAAGAGAAATCAACAAAGTCCTACATTTCAACATTATTGACTTTCAACTACCAACAACCCAACTGTTCTTCCCAGGACACCTTATTTTTCCTTCCTTTCTTGTTCTCATCTGGGTAAATTGTTATTTGACCCTGTTCTGTCTGTTATTATCTCGCCATATTGTACTTAGACTTTTCTTTTTTATTTATTTATTTAGATCAACAGATACGTTCTCTGTCATTTACCTTGTCTGCTCTCAATTGGGATTCTCTAAAGTTTTGTTTTTAACTGTTCTATCAGAATCTGAATTGTAGGTATGATTCTGGGTATTCTTTATTCTTTGCTCCAATATGGAGTTTCGGGTCTTTTTTCTTTTTTTTTTTTAATTTGCGATTGATTTACGTGCTTTGCCTTTTTCCTGCTGTTTACTTGCGTACTTTGTCTTGTGCTTTGTTTGGCTGCTAAGAAAATGGAAGGGAAGATAGGAAAGGTATACTTTAATTGTTTCTTTGGCTTGATAAGTTTTGCTCTTTGAGATATCTTATGCTTTCGAGCAAAGATTTAGTTACTGTAGCTCAATTGGGTATCATATTGCTTCGTACAGAGAATTCATTTTGACACCTTGAATTTCTTCTCTTTTAATCTATTTCTTAGTACACAAGCAAATAGAATTGATAGGTTCCTAACCAATCTTAGAGTATTAGATCTTTGGTATGCTTGGGAATCATATTTCATCCCTATCAATCATCCACTCTTTAATGTCATTTTTGCATGATTCCCTCTGGAGTTAAATTGTGTTTTCCAATTTGGTTATCTGTAATTCGATCTGATGCTATGAGATTGAGACAGAAAATGTAAGCAAATCATAAAGCGCCCAATGATTTACTGGCTTGCTTACATAGTTTGAGGTGGGGATGGGAAAGGAAGTGCTCTTGATGGGGGCTATCTGGTTTATTGTTGTAAAGATCTAAACTAAGCTTTCTCTAGGCTTCTTCTGTTGCTGAGGACCTTTTGTTTTCTATCTGTTCAAAGACTTTATAACATTCATAATTCACCGTGACAGTTGATGAGCTCTGTCCTAGTTCACATGCATTTATGCGATATTCGGTGTACATCTACTGCCTTGGAACTTCTTGCTATTGTGTGCTGTATATTTTGATCAGAATTGATTTAATGGCCTGATCTATGTATTTGTCATGTCTTTACCAGTACGGATTTCTTAACATCTTGACATACTGTTAATGATGCAGTATGACTGAAAGCTGTAGCAATGCAAGTGCAAGTTCTACCTCAAGTTTTAATAGCAGCTTTCCGGATACAGAGGATGATCAAGCCATTGCCAGTGTCTTAGCTGAACAAGAAAATTCTCACGTTGCTGGAAAGCTTGGGAAGAGACTCTCTCATTTGGATTCTATACCGGTAGAATCCCTCTGTCAAATTATTGAATTTTCCTCAGATACCCTGATGATATGTATTCATTGTGCATGTTAAAATTTCAATCGATGGTGCTCAGTATTTTGGTCCTTAATGATAGTGCTACCTTGTGCAATAAAAAATGCAGGCTGTTTCTTTGTTTCGCTTTTAGTGGTAAAAATTGGCTAATTGCTGAAGCAATACAAAAGTCAATTTTAGTTCCTAATGAGGTAGTCACTCTGGCAGAATGATTGTACTTAATAATTTTGCATAATATTGATCAAACTCCAATCTTTGGTTTTGAAGTTTCTGTTTTTGACTAAATAAGGTGGAGGAAAACGCTCATGAAAAAGCAAAAAATACCAATCTATATAGTTATTTGATCAGCATCAATCCTTAGGCAAATTGATAAGTAAAGTTTCTCTAGAACCCGACAGAAATTCTTAGTTAAGTTGATATATTCAAGCCAAGCCATGAAAAACTAGCTATTTGCCAAATTTAAGGGAATTACTATATCATGTGTTATGTTGAGTTTGTCCTTTCTCTTTTGTAGCACAGAAAGTTGCAGTTTACATCTGATTTTCTCAGTATAAGTGTACAAAACTTTGTTTGTTCCGCAAAGAAGTGGATATTAGCTTCCTTGAACACCTTGTGGACAGTTAAAGCATTCTCATTCAACCTAGGTCACATGCATGATAGGCTTGTTGGAGACAAAGGGATTCTCTAATCATCTTTGACATTTTTTTAAGAACAGTAATATCAGTTATTATGATTGTGAAATAAACTGTTCTAATATAATATGCAGTTCTATAGTTTCAATAAACTATTTAGGTGTGCGGCTCCTTATAAATTATTCTTTTTCCAGCACACTCCACGTGTTAATGGTGAGATACCTGATGTGAATGACGCAACCTTAGATCATGAAAGACTATCTGAAAGGTTGTAACTTGATCCCGTATGCTATCAACTTTGATTTTCTTCATTAGCTCGTAACTTGCCTGTTCTACTGTGGGTTTGTAGCTTTGGCCTTTTCTTCGGTTACTTCAGGTTTATTTATTTATCTTTATGTTCACTCTCGGCCATGAGATTCACCATATATAGATTCTCTAAGGGGCATATGATGGTATGAACTTATTCTGTAGACAAACACCAGAGACTCTCTGATTGACAAGTTTATTGAATACAGGGTGTTTACTACCTGATGTGTTCCATTTAGTGGAATTGTGCATGCAAATAGTCTATCTACTTTCTTTCTCTGACAGATTTTGTTTTTGTTCAGGTTGGCTACATATGGTTTAGCAGAATTACAAATTGCAGGTGATGGAAATTGCCAGGTCTGCAATTGCATTTGATATTCATAATTGTTCATGCTTACGTCTAGTTTTTCAAATAGTGATCTGAGCTTGGAGAAGTCAATATGAACATCCTGTGCCAATATCTGCTTTTAACTACTGGTTAAACTTTTTACAGTTCCGAGCGTTAGCAGACCAGTTGTTTGGTCATCCTGATCACCACAAATATGTGAGGAAACAAGTGGTTAAGCAGGTATGGATTTATATTCCTCTAGTAATGCATCCAATATTCACTTGCTGTATTCCAGAATAGCTATGGTCTCATATACAGTAAGGCCATGATAGGGCTTGAATGATTGATTCGGCTAGAAAGAGCTTAGTACTTGAATAGTCATTTCAAATTAAATATTTTGGTTTAACAATGACATCTATTAGTGTAAGAGATGCTTCCTCTGGTTTTTAATAGTTTCTCATCATTATATTAATTGTATACTTATTAATCTTCTTTTTTCAGCTAAAGGATTTCAGAAAATTATACGAAAGTTATGTACCGATGAAGTACAAAAGTTACCTGAAGCAGATGAAAAAGTTAGATTACTGTGGTGATGCCTATTAGTTTTGTTCCTGCAAAAATTAGTGGCATATATCATGAATATGGGACTAAACGTTGATTCTTTTCATGCATGAACATTGTATGCCACTAGACCCGGGGAATGGGGTGATCATGTCACTCTGCAAGCAGCAGCGGATCGAGTAAGTATTTACACACTCTCTCATTCCTTATTTGAAGACTTATATGGAAACAAGTTGGCACTTGCAATATGTGTAACAATGTATCTTAAACTTGTTACTTCATGTTTATAGTATGTGGGTTTTAATATAATGACAAGCCACTTTAATACCCTACTAGGTTCTTTTCATAGGCCAACTCAACCAACACGGTACTTGTATATCATGAAACTCTGGTATTGAAAAGGCGTAAAGTACATTTCTGGAACCTGGTATCAAGTTGTCTGGAGTGAATTAAGAATACATATACCAGGTTACCGCTTGAGGGCTTTTCTTCTTATTCTAGGGGTAAACCTGGTTATGTTTCACGGCTTGCGTGATTTGAATTAGCCTACTAATGTGCCTGTTGGACATAGACTACTTGTTTCCACAATTGGAAAGTGGCATTTATCTGAGTGGTTGGCTAGCTACAATGAAACTCAACTCATCAATCATGAAGTGGTAACTCATCAGTCATGAAGTTGTAACTCATCATGTATCAAGTCCTGCAAGTTGAAAGTTACATGCTGTAATTGCTTGTATTCCTTCATATTGCATGGTGGTTGATTTCTGCTACGAATTTTTGCTGACTTCTAAAAGCAAATTCCAGTTTGCAGCCAAAATCTGCTTGGTCACTTCCTTTCGTGACACTTGCTACGTTGAGATAATGCCCAACAACAAAAATCCTGCCAGAGGTAGTTATGATTTGTATTATTTTTCTTACTTGTCAGTAAACCAGTAGGAACTTTTGCCATTCATGTAGTTCTGGTAACTAGAACGATAGAGGAAAGTAGAAAAAGAGCTACATTGAAGTTCTGCCTTAGCTTTAAGAGAAACTACCAAGTGAAAGTTATATGTTCCTGTAATTTATCATTCATTCTACAACCGTCCAATCTTTGTATTAGGAAGTCAGTCTCCTCGAGTATTGATAATCCCTTATTTGTGAGCTGAAATCACTTGTCATTTACCTCTGATCTGACTGTTTTTTTGCATTTCTAGATGTTTGGCTTAGCTTCTGGAGTGAAGTTCATTACAATTCATTGTATACAAGTGGAGGTAACGAACACATCAATAGCAATCAGAGACCCTTTTTGTTGGTATTGAATACTGTTCCATTGTCAAATCATTGAAGCTCATTCACCAACCTTTATGCATTTACAGATGTTCCCACCAGAGCCCCCAGAAAAAAGCACTGGCTTTTCTAACTAGTTTTTACGATCACGGGCTCGCTCCGGCTGGTTCCGACAGGGCTCCGCTGCCTTCTCTTAGATGTGAATGGCATTGGAACATAGGACGGACTCGGGGCCTGTAGATGTTTATTACTAGCTAACCTTGGATCAGTTGCCACTGTTATACCATTATGTTGCAGTGTCTTCCTTGTAGTTCGAGGAAACTGCATAAAACAGAGATACTCATCGGTAATTCCTGTAAAACTTGTGTGTTAATAGAAACATTTTTTAAACTAAAACTAATTAGGACAATATTGGTATATTGTATATATGTTCTTGTTAATGCAGGTGCTATTATTATCTTGAATTTATTACCTCCACGGTTTAAAATCTTCTTTATATTCTATACTTTTTGTTTTATCCGGTCCTTCATGTTTTCAATTTAAAAGAAAAGAAATGAGTGGTTAGGGTGGGAATGGAGCAAGTACTAAGGTTGTGATTGGTCTGAATGTTAAGAGTTTAAATTCAATTAATTTAACTTGATTTGTTAATTTTAGATTAGCTCGACTAATTTGTTATATTATTAATTGAGTTTCAAAAATATGTATGAGGTCTAAATGCGAATCTAAGTTCAATTTCAGGCAACTTAATTGAGCCATTAATCTTGGTCTAATTTGAACTAATTATTATCACTAACAAGCATTTCAGAAAATATGAATTCATTTTTTTCGATATTTACTATTTTGAGAGAAAATTGAAGTTTTTATGTCCGGAATTTTCGATACATGAATTAAAAAATTGAGGCTTTTTTTTGTTTTAATATAATATTACAAATAATAAATAATAATCATTATTTTAACATAAAACTACAAATCATAGATAATATGAGAAACCAAAATTTTATGAAATTCCACCAAAAAAAATCTTTTGGTTAGACTCTACAGTGTTATACCAAATTAGATATGATATTAAAATAAGTATCCCAACTTGTACGCATCCTATAAGAATCAAAATAAAGTAATTAACATTAAAGTTCACATGATGATTGGTCAGACTTTTAATATAAGTGAAAAATTAAGAAAAATCTAGGTCTTGTTTGATTTCCTTTTCGTTTTCGGTTTTCATTTCTTATGTTTAAAATATAAAAATTAATAAAAATAGTATAGAAATAGAAAAAGACAACATATTAATACAGTATAGAAACAAAAAAAAAAACACAGAAACTAATACATATACATAAAAATAACAATAAAAAACAAAAATGAGAAGTGATAAATGCGTGCAGGAGCAGTGCTTCAGTGACAACTAAGATATTAAATACCGTACCGATACCGGTATTAAATTTATTTTTAAAATAATATTATATTAATACTGGTTAATACCAAATTGTTTCGAATAATTTTTTAAAATTATAAATTAGTTATTAAATTTTATAAAATTTATAAAATAATATATAAATGTATTATATTGTATAATTTTTAACTTAAATTTTTTAAAAATTAAAAAATAAAATTTTTCTTTAATTTTTTTTAAATTTTTATTTTTTTAGATACTGACTAGCCGATCGATATTTATTTACAAAACAATATTTAACGTTTCGTTCCATTTTCAATCCAATACAAAGTGTTTTGGTTGGAATAAAATGGAACTGAACACATTGATGACAAGGGCAATGAGTAATTTTTTACTTATAAATTAATTTTGTATAAGATTTACAATTATAATTAATCACTATTAAATGCTGTAAGTACCAAAAGGTCCAAAATACTTTAGCAAAGGACTCGACTAGAGGGTTATATGAGTTCTGAGAATAAAAAATGTTAGTATTGAAAGCGTGCATTGCCATATCTGTTTAATTAAGCAAGATTATTCCACTATAGGACTGATTAATAAAAATTTAATACACAATATTATATTTTAGAAGATACATAGGAATATTTCATAAGTATGATGTTAAATTGAATTTTCATTACTGCTTTCAGTTAAGGTCTTAACCATTATTAAATTATCTTGTCTTACAAAATTATTTTTAAATCTTTGCTTTATTTATACACATTTAAAATATATCGTAAATTATAATTATAATTATGGATCTGTCACCTTTAATTTTTAAAAGAAGTTAATTAGAGAGTCACCCTAAAGTGACTTCCGATAGTTTATTAGGGACTCTCTAGTCATTTACTTTTTAATAGTCAAAGTAAATTTATACATTGAAATATTATTTTATTCTTTTAAAATTTTAAAATTACAATTATCTTATTTTTGAAGTTTTTAGATTAGATTTTTATTTTAAAATTAAAAATTAAAGTTTTAGGATTCTAAAATTTAAAATCTAAGGTTTATGATTTTAAATTTTAAATTTTAAAATATTAAATTATGAAATTTAAATAAGAAAATTTAAAATTAAAATTTAATTTCATAATTTTAATAAAAGTAGAAATTAGAAATTAAAAAAAATTTAGTCCCACTCGAAACCCCAAGTAAGGTTGCAGTCTCTAATCATCTCTTTCTCAAAGTTATGGAATTTGATTGAGAAAAAATTTTTAAAGGATATTTAGTTGGATTGTGAGTTATATTTTTTTATTGTAGTTGTTGTATTTTGTATTAATTATTATATTTTTTAATTTTTATACTATATTAATATATTTTTTATGATAAAATAAAAAATCAAAACAAAAAAAAAAGTCGAAATAACCGATATAGCATATCATTTTCGTTTTCCGTAGCAAACAGGCATACAAAACTAGAGGCATAAGCCGCATAACCTGCATTTCCTTGCTAAATTCTTTTTTGACTGCTTAATTAGATATTATTCAATTGTAAATGTGGATTTTGAGAATCTAATTCACATTACTGCAAACTGATTTTTATTGCATATTCTGTCTATATACAATTTTATGCGAGTTAATTATTTAAAATTTAAGAATTTCTTTTATCTCACCTTTAAAAACTTCAAATTATAAAAAAATGAAGTAAAATTTTTATTTAAAAAATCTGTGTTTAAACTATCCTGGGCATGTTTTTAATAAGAAAAACTTCTGATGATTCTTTATAGTAACAGTCATAAAAACATTTAAAATATTTTTATACATCTTAAATTAAAAAAATATATTTTGAACATTTTATCTAGTAGAAGTGACTAAAGATTTATGATTCGTTTAGTATTGTTAATGGTTGTGGTTTTAAGTTGTGATTTTTGTATTTTTGTATTAGTTTTTGTGTTTTTTTTTTGTTGCTGTTTTTTGGTTTCTGTCTCATATTAGTGTGTATTTTTTTCGATTTTTGTGCTATTTTTTCAATTTTTGTATTTTAAAAATAAGAAACTAAAACACAAAAAGAAAATAAAACCAAATTTTCAATAGTCAAAATATAAGAACGATTTATTAAATTTTACAATGAAAGTTGGCGCAGAAATAAAGAAATAAAGATATAATAATACTACCGTTAATTAATGTGATCATACAAGTAATTACTTGTAAATTAAGCATATAGAACTAGCTGATTATTTATCAGTATTTTATAAAATTCAAAATAAGATCATATCTCAAAAAATTCCTGCTGAGGATTTAAATTGAGGAATTCAGACATGGAAGTGTTGCCTTCTATAAATCCATGCATTTCGTCTGTCAAGAGCCACAACACAGCAGAAATTCAGAGAAGAAGATGGATTCAGTGCCTAAGCCTCACGTAGTTTGTCTTCCATTCCCACTTCAGGGACACATAAACCCTATGCTCAAATTTGCGAAGCTCCTCCATTACAGAGGCTTTTATGAGGCAGTTGGCTAACTAGAATGAAACTGAACCTCATCAATCATAAAGTGGTTCATATGTAAGAAGTTCATTATGCAACCATTCACAGAAAAAGAAAGGTGGGATTTAACTTTTCATATCTCAAGTCCTACAAGTTGCGACTTGCACGCTGTAATTGCTTCTAT
Source organism: Pinacopodium congolense (assembly GCA_028565735.1). Lineage (NCBI taxonomy): Eukaryota > Viridiplantae > Streptophyta > Magnoliopsida > Malpighiales > Erythroxylaceae > Pinacopodium > Pinacopodium congolense. The sequence goes on along the minus strand of JAOXYD010000003.1, from coordinate 2,639,552 downwards.
TCCTTCATATCACAATGTGGTTGATTTCTATTACCAATTACTGCTGACTTCTAAAGCAATTTCAGTTCGGAGCCAAAATCTGTTTGGTCACTTCCTTCCTTTCGTGACGCTTGCTACATCGAGATAATGCCCGTCAACAAAAATCCTACCAGAGGTAGTTATAATTTGTACTATTTTTGGTACTTGTCACTAAACCATTAGGAACTTTTGCCACCTATGAAGCTCATTCGCCAACCTTCATGCATTTACAGATGTTCCCACCAGAGCCCCAGAAAAAAGTACTGCCTTTTCTAACTAGTTTTTATCGATCACGGGTTCCGGCTGGCTCCGGCGCTGCTCTGCCACCTTCTCTTAGACGGGAATGATATTGGGACACAAGACTTCCTTGACTAACCAACCTTGGATCAGTTGCTACTGTTACACCATTATGTTGCAGTGTCTTAGTTGCATAAACAAGGGACACTCATCAGTATTTCTTGTAAAATTAGTGTATCAATAGAAACATTTTTTAAACTAAAACTAATTAGGACAATATTGATATATTGATATATTGTATATATGTTCATGTCAATGCAGGTACTATTATTATCTTGAATTCATTACCTCCAAAGTTTAAAATCTTTTTTATTTTCTGTACTTAATGTTTTATGGCCCTTCATGTGTTCAATTTAAAAGAAAAGAAGTGAGTGGTTAAGGTAGAGATGGAGCAAGTAGTAAAATTGTGATTGATCCAAAATTTTAAATGTCGTACCGGTATTAGTATTAAATTTAGTTTTAAAATGATACTTGTACTTGTACTGATTAATATCGGTATCGTTTCAAATAATTTTTTAAAAATTATAAATCAGTCTCTAAAATTTATATAATTTATAAAATAGTTCATAAATATATTTGTAATAAGAAATAAGAATTAAACATTTAAACTCAAAAGGTTAATGTACAATTTTTTTTTTCAAAAAATAAATTTTTTTTATTTTTTTGGTTCTTAAAATTGACCGAAAAGGTTAAATCCAGTACAAAATATCTCATTTTTGTTCCGTTTTCTGATTGATACGAAACAAAATTTTAAACTTTGGATTGGCTGGAAGATTTAGACTTGTTAATTTTAGATTAGTTTAACTAATTTGTTATATTATTAATTGAGTTCCAAAAAAAGCCTATGAATCTGAATCTAAGTTCAAGTTCAGGCAAATTAATTGAGCCAATGACGTTTGTCTAATTTGAACTAATATATTATCACTAACAAGTATTCAGAAAAAATAAATTAATTTTTTTCGATATTTACAATTTTGAGAGAAAAATGAAGTTTTTATGTCCTGAATTTTTTATACATGGATTAAAAAATTAAGGATTTTTGGTTTTTAGATCAAATTACAAATAATAAATAATAAGCATTATTTTAAAATAAAACTAAAAATTAAAAAAAACATTATTTAAACATAAAATTATAAATCTAAATAATATGAGAAATGAAAATTTTATGAAATTTCTCCAAAAAACCACAAAAGATATTCTTTGGTTAGTTGAAATGTCCAACGAATTATTCACATCATTAAGAGTCTACGGTGTTATACCTAATCAGATATGAAATTAAAACAAATATCACAACTTGCACCTATCATATAAGAATCAAAATCAATACCTAATTAGATATGATATTAAAATAAATATCCCGACTTGCGTATCCTATAAGAATAAAAAATATTTGGTTGGGTTTTGGGTTTTGGTTTTTATTTCTGTTTTTAACATAGAAACAAACAAATAATATACAAATATAGTATAAAAACTGAAAAAAATTACAGAAATTAATAAAAATTCATATAAAAATTAATAAAATACATAAAAATAAAAAATAAAAAACTAACCAAACGAATTTAAATAATTAATAATAAAGTTCGGAGGATGAGTGACCAAGCTTTTAATATAGGTGAAAAATCAGGGAAAATCAAGAAAAGTAGTTGGGGATTAGATGTGCATGCAGGAGCAGAGCTTGGATGTCAAGAGTGTTGAGTTATTTTTTGTTCATAAGTTAATTTTATAAGGTTCACAACTATAATTAATCACTAATAAATACTATAAGAATAAAAAAAATACTTTAGAAAATCCCGCCACTACATATGGTTTCTGAGAATTAAAAAAAAAGTGAGAATTGAGAACGTGCATTGCAGTATCGGTTTACTTTGGCGAAATTATTCACTATTGGACTAAGTAATAAAAATTTAATACACAATATTTTATTTTAGAAGGTATATAGGAATATTTCATAGGTATGATGTTAAATTGAATTTTCATTACTACTTTCAGTTAAGGCCTTAACCATTATTAAATTATTTTTCTTACGAAATTAATTTTAAATCTTTGCTTTATTTATATATTTTTACAATATATTAACCATTATTAAATTATATTTTCTTAAAAAATTAATTTTAATTCTTTGCTTTATTTATATATTTTTACAATATATCGGAGATAAAAAGTATAACTATAATTGTGTAACTGTTAGTTTTAAAAATTGGAACCAACTTCATGGCCAGCCTCTTATAACCGGATATGGCTGCTCCCATAAGAATAATAATAATATATTATTATTATTATTAAAAATATTTACTATTATTATTATTATTATTATTATTATAAAACTGAGAAGCTATAAATGTCTATGGTTATGTAGTTTTTTCCTTAAAAATTATAGAGGTTGACTGAGAAACAATCATAGCATATCATTTTTGCTTTCGGTAGCAAACGGGCATACCAAACAAGGGGCATAACCTGCATTTTCTTGCTGAGTTTTTTTTATTGTTTAAGTAGATATTATTCAATTGTAAATGTAGATTTTAATAATCTAATTCATATTACTGCAAACTAATTTTTATTCCATATTATGTCTATATACAATTTTATGAGAGATAATTATTTAAAATTTAAGAAATTCTTTCATCTCAATTTTAAAAACTTTAAATTATGAAAATTGAAGAACCATTTTTTTAATAGCAAAAATTACATATCCCGTGTTTCACAGTCCTATCAGGTCTGTGGGACACGTGGAAGGATTCGACTAAACACAAACTCTGAACGGGTTTTTTAAATTAATCTAAAGCAAAAGGATATTTTGGTAAACTAACTTAAGTGTGTGGAGGTGTGGAGAACATAGGTTTCAACCTTATGACTATTCTCTCTGCATTTAGGGTCTTTTGTGGGCAACCGAAATCCCTCCATCTGTAACCAGCCTCTAAGTTGATTCATAGTTGAAAGTGAAGAAGTCAGTGATTGAGGGAAGCAATCGAAAGTAGATAGATTTGTATTGAAACAGGGAACAAGGTTGTACCCATTGCTGGTCCATTATTGAGGGTATTGTGTGTTGGATTTAAGCTTTCAATGCTTAATATAGATATTCTCAATCGATGCATAATTAAACTAACTACATCTTTCATTTCCACTTTAGGTAATGCAAATCTTGCTTCGACTAACCCAACTCTATCTTTCATTTCATTGCCGATGCTCAATATAGAACTGATTTTTGACAGTGAAGAAAATAAAGGAAACACAGAGAAATTTTACTAAGTTTATTCAAGATTTGAAGGTGACTACTTATAAGCTTACAATAAACTAAACAAGGCTAAAATTATCAAATTACAACCAGATTTATTAGCATTATCTTTAACTAACTAACTAAAACTAGAAAATCATGCAATACAAGTTTGAAACTTCATAGACTCAGCCA
>JAOXYD010000003.1:2613089-2631608 GCA_028565735.1 Pinacopodium congolense | reverse complement strand
ATATTGTTTAAATTGGTCTAAGGTGTTTAAATTGTTTTAATTCCGCAATAAGTTTTTAAACACCCAATTCACCCCCCTCTTGGGTGCCATAGGGCTAATAGCTTACTTGGGTAAAATATTGTTATAACACAAGTTATCATTCTTCCTTGTGCATTAAATCGTTCAAAGTGGTTTATAGCTAGCCTTCGCCTCTCTTTTGTCTTATTGTGTTGGATTAGCTAAGTTGGAGGTTGTGGATTATGAATTACGTGTTAAAAATGTTGTTTTAGATGAGTTTCATGCAAGATTATTGCAGGCTCAACAAACCATGAAGGCTTCTTAAGATTCCCATCACTGAGATATGTCCACCGAGGTAGGTGATTTGGTTTTGCTAAAGTTACATCCTCACCGTTTCCTTTCTTTGATTACTCAAAAGAATTGCAAGCTTGTTCTAAAATTTTATGGCCTTTTTCACATTTTGGAGAAACTTGATGCTGTTGCTTATAAATTGGAGGTACCCTCAACGGTAAAAATGCACTTGATTTTTCATGTGTCATTTTTGGAGAAATATGTTGGTAATCAGGACCAAGTGTAGCCAACTTTACCCATCTTGAATCTAGATCCAACACTACACTTTCCACAAGCTATTCTATATTCTTGAATTAAGGGCATAGCAAAACATGTTCTAATTCATTAAGAGGGACTTTCTCCTGCTAAAGCCCTGTGGAAAGATGTGGATTCTCTATTGTAATGGTTCCCTTCACTAGCACTCGAGGACAAATGAATTTTTGAGGGGGAGAGTGATATTATAGGCAAAGTTATAGATGACAGAAATATAGCTCCTAAATTCGAAATTATAGCTCATAAATCTTAAAAAACCAATCTTGGTTTACAAGAGATATACATATGGGAAGAAAAAAGTCAATTTTATAAATTAGCTTTACTTATATTTCCTATGTAGATATTATATCGATTTTAGAATGCTCTTATTTTGATTGTTTAAGAATATCTTTATATGACAAGTAGGGTTAAGGGTTAAGGACTAACCCACCTTCACTTATAATAAATAAACATTATTTCATATGGCATAAGATAGGTAGAATTGATTTAAGATCCCAAATACATGTTTATAACATCTTTTCTCCTCCTGGAGGTAGACACAACCTAAAATTCTTTCACTTTATAGTGGAATGCAGTTGCTGTTCTCTGCTCCAAATTTGTCTCCATTAAACAATTCTAATCATCATCAAGCTGGTTTATGTCAGGTTTTACAATATGGTAGAAATGCGTCCCATGTTACTTCTCCTGACCTTTCTTTTAGTAACATGCCACAAAAACATTGGGTTGACCATTTTGGATTGTAAATCGACCAAGTTTGTTATAGAGTGTATTGCAATGACAACTATCCATTGAAGATGGACTATTGTTAATGCAATTCTTATCATAATAGTAGCAGCTGTTGTTATAACGAAGATTTGAACCATTTGTCCATCCATCTTTAACTTATCATGCTATAATATAATCGTAGACTTATGAACTACATTATTCATCTTCATATATTAGAGAACCAAAACATAAATCAACTTAAAGAGGGCGACAGAGTATTCGTTCTAATACTATTGGTCAGAAAAGTGATAATGGCTGGGTTTAGTTTAGGTCAAAGTATATTACAACTGAAGAGATATAGAGCGGTCTAAAGATGCAACATGCTATAATACATATCAAGGACTTATATATTGATGATTACTACCATCAGGAAAGTTTTTCCAAAAGCTTTAGGTCAAGATCAAAACACCATTTTTTCCTTTTGCAACTGAAAGAGCTACCTTAATAAGATCACATGTTTTGATTTATGAGTTTAAAATAGGGAATCATGTTCTCAACTTTCAAAAAATCATGTAAATTTTCTTCTAACTCCATATATACAGATCGTATGGCCATCAACCATTTTTAGAGCACATATACAGAGTTATCTTGAGTCAATCTGATGTAACTTAATTATAATAAGTTAGAAATTACAGTTCAACTTATTAACAACTTTCTAATGGTTACTTTTGAATCATTTTAATGGTTCAAAGTAAATTTACAATTGTTAATGGTTTAATGAGTTGGGCATCCATTCTTTCCTCAATCATTTTCTTTTCTAAATCACCTGAGCTATGTGTTGTTAATGCTATAGTCAGAATGTGAACTCCATATCTGCTTTCCTCCTTCCTTATTAGTCTTATCACTTTAAATCCATATCATGGTTATATCTATTGAACTTACAATGGAATTCAAAATTCCAATATTACTAGAAATTATTTGGTTATATAAATAAAAAAAAGATATTGATTGGAAAATAGGAGAAGAAGTCATAGCCCTTACTATGAAATCCATCAAAATATAATCATAAGAAACAATGATAGGAGATGTATGTTCCTTTTTATCAAGTAGATAAATACGAATTAACTGTACAACGTTCTCTCCATTTTCACATACATAAACACTTGCTCCATGCTTTTTAAGAATATTCATAGCCAGCATGCGTAACATTTTAGTATAATCAAATACTAAGAATTTCGTTCTAGTAAGAGGTTTACCATTGCTTGTGTTCATATCACATTCTTCTTCTATCTTTAACAGTCTAAGTAGGAGTTGCTCTACTAGAGAAATGTTATAGTTTGACTTAACAAGAACTTGAATGTCATCAAGTAAAAAATATTTTCCATTGTTTTTCCTACTACTTGATTTGCCATCAGTTTGCTTTTCGAGGTCTTAAAGTGGATGTACATCACAAGATAGAATTAGTAATCCTCTTCTACCTAAATGTTTTAAGTATAAAGAGAATGAATCCTTGGAAATGTTTTGTGATTGTATTACACTATTCTTTTTCCTTTTAGAGGAGCATCTTGATGGGAAGTTTACCATAAATTTTGGAAGAAGTCTGATAATTGAATACAAGTGAGAACCATAAAATGGCTACAACAGAAAATCATCATTGTTAACAATCCTATCTTGATAAACCTTTGTAATGCTATATGAAGTTGGATTATCTAACCAAATAAACTTGTAATAAGCACCAATAATGCCTGTTTTAAATTTAGAAATAATCATGTATAACTCTTGATAAGGTCTTACATCAGCATCAATAACAAGCAAGATAAATCCTTTTGCACCTCTAACACTACTATTTCTAGTAGTAAGAAAAATTTCATCAGTTTCATCTATGGTGTTTAAAGGGGAATCCTTATACCTTGTAATTGAAGTATCACCTCCTGAACCCAGACCTAACTTATCAAAGGAATAAACATGAGAAGCATTCTTGCAGTTTCTTTTTCTTAGTGTCTAATAAAGATAACCCCATTGCTCTACAACTAATTCTTTTATCTCCAAGCTTTCACCACACTTGCTTGTAGTTCTTCTCCTTTCTTCATCTTGAATAAGGAGAATAACATGAGATCCATCAATCTTGGGACTTGAACCAAACATAGACAAACTTGGACTATTGGAAAGAATGGTGAAGTTAGGAACATTAGCCTTAATATTATTTTTTGGATTAAGCATTTCACGAGTCTCAGATTTAGTAAGAAAAACATTAAACTTAAAGCAAGTTCCCTTTTCTTCAATCAGTTTATTGATTATTTCAACTTCATCGCCCATAAACTTTACTTGGTTTAGATATAGAATATCATTAGTATATCTCATTATGTTTCTTCCATGGCATTCAAGCTCTTGTTATTGCAAGAAAAATTTTATACAATTTGTACAGATGAATGGATTACTATACGTTTTAATAATGTGAGTAGGAAGAAAAATGAAGTATGAAATCTTAATGGAGTAAAAGAAAGATTAATATTGTGGGAGATTTTACATACCAGAGATTGAAAAAATGTTAGTCCTAGTCCGATGCCTCCTTGCTCCAGAGCAATTCCTTTACCTGTGTCATCCATTTTAAACACGAATTTCATATAGTTTTGATTGTGCTTCATCACTTTTAAGTGATTCCTTTTTGTTTTTTGTAAAATAAGCATGAAAAGTGTTTCCAGAAACTATTCTAATTACCTACATCAATCATGCTCTGCAAACTAGGTTTTTTAGCCTAAGCTCAAATTGAAATATGCCCCTTCGATGTAAATTTCACATCATTACCAATTAAGTTACATAGGATTCGTTTTAGCCATAGCCTACCCCTCGTACAAAGGAAAATTTAAGAATGGAGCTATCACAAAAACATCTATACCTTTTTTTAATCCTACAGTACAATAGAAACCTACTACCTCTTCTAGAAAGTTAGCTATATTAAACTCCTATTCTTTAAGTTGCATCTTACTAGCTTCAATTTTTCTTATGTCAAGTACATCATTTAATAGACGTGAATTGATATATTATAAAAGAAGAGTTAAGAGTGGATTAAGAATTCCACGAGTTACAAGTTCTAATCAATAAATTTACCTACTAAATCTATTTAACAACCGTCCAATTGTTTCAAGTATGTCTCCTTTGAACTTGAAGGTACTTTTCTACAGCATATCTTAATTCAACCATTAATTCCTACTAGTGCATTGAGAATGTCATGGCTAACGCTAGCAAAAGAGTTACTTTTTTTCAAGTTCTTTCTATTTGCTTGTTAAGATGCTTCCAATTGTTTTTATCAATGCTCAATATATGCACATGTTGGAAACTGCAACCATAACAATCAATGACACAAAAAAGAGGATAGAAATTGCCATTCGAACCATAATGCCTATCGATAAAAAGAGAGCAATTCTAGTGCTCCTCTGAACAGTGTACAATAATTCATTATAGGGTAAAGCCAATACATAGACCTAATCCATAAATTAAAATGTTAGATATAAAAGTATACAGAACTTGCACAAGTTAAAGGATTTTTTAAAAGAAAAGATAAGTTAAAGGAATTGGTAATAAAAACTGTTTCAATTTATCGATGAGCCTATCTTTTTCCAGCTATCAGAAAGGAATTAGAAACTTATTGGTGGCACTCCTAGAACCTCAAATGTAGAGTCGTAAAATTGATACTTTATTTCCCCAATCTGAATAGAACCCTTTTGCCCTCCATCACCAGGCATGCATGAAAAGTCTTCAACCTTTAGTGTTTCATTAGGCCTCATATAAGTTCTTTTTCATCTTGTGTTCCCAAGTACAAGCTCCCACTAATACTTTCAGTGGAAACCCAAGAGAGATAACTCCCCGTCCATTTAGACTAATTGCGTTCAATATAAGAACATCTTCATCTCTATTCATTAGGCATGGCCATTAGTATTGTGTAGGAATTTTTGGACAAAATTTGAATCGAGTTTAAAGGAAAAGTTAGACTTAATTAGAACTCCCTTAGGTTTTCCTATATTAGGGTCCATAGCTTAACTTAAACGAAATGAAATTTTCCCTGGAATTTTGGTTTATAGGACTGAATAAACCTGTAATGTTTTTAGAATACGTTGCAAAAGTTTGGTTCCAATCATAGTAATACGAGAAAAATGATTCTTTAACTCCTATATACATGGCATGTGATACGTAAGGAACTAATGAAAATGCGTTGAACAGTAAATGTGCCACCAACAGAGAAATTGGAAGAAAATAGTCTAAAAAAATCATTAACTGTGTAAGTGGAAATTTATGATTCATAATTTCTTATCTTGCAATCAATACTAGATGGAACCAGTTAACTTCCATTCAGTGGTGAAGTTGTAACTCGAGCTACACTAATTACGGAAGAGTTTATAGAATGCAATAACTTATTTGTATTCTCAAGCTATTATTGCATTATGGAGCTTATTTGGTGGAAATTGAGTCTATGCTCTTCTCCATTTGTTTAACCACATTATACTATTATGGTACTGTGATAATGGGAATTATCAGAACTCCTATGGTCTACATAATCAAGTTTATGACAACTTATGAGCACAACAAATTTCTTTATGGAAAAACCATATAATTCTTTTGAAGTAAACGCAAAACAAATAACATAGAATTATAAATTCAAGAAAAAGAAACCAGGAGAATGAAGCTGAGAAAAGGTTTGGAAGCTGTCAAGTTGTGCTTCATTATATGATCTTTAAACCTTGTCATATTTTCATTTGTAAAAAGTGAACTAAAGGCATTTCTTATTATCTGGAGACCAAGGTAATACAAGATTTAACCAAAGATTTGCAAGTGCTATGCTATAAAATAAGACTTTCCTCTCTAGATGCTAAATATTCAATTGATAATCTCTAATAAGTGATAAGTAAATAAATTAAAAATAAATTTAGAAAGAGAGCTTTTGTTAATAACCAAAATTTAATAAAGTGAACAATTTTAGCACTGACATAGTGAAGTAATGCATGTTGATGAAGTTTTAAAAGTGGTGTTGTGAAACAAGAAAAGTTGTTGGAAAAATTATATTTTTTCATTTAATTGATCATGTGTTTAAATATAGAAAACTTCAAGTAATGAATCTAAAAATAAGCAACTACATGGAATATGATTCCATAATCAACCAACTCCTAAAAATAAGCTAGTAACATCACTAATAGGTAGCGTTTAGCTAGGAAATAGATAATATGTAAAAACATGGAAACATTAGTAAATGTTTAACTCATTATTTTGCAGCTATTGAGGCATACACATCAACACATGTTATCGTCATCCATAGTGCTCCAAGAAGTTCACCTATTAGTTTTTAAGGTTTAAAAATCACTCTATTGTACGCCCCTAGGAATCTTCATGGATTTCATAACTTTAGTTATAATGGTATGAACATGACACCTTAACACCACTAAGTTCCTAAATGAGTTGAGTCTATTATTATAAACTACACATGCTCTACCTAATTTTCTCCCTAAAATGCCCCTAAGAAATCCCCTCCTAGGTCTTATCAGAATCTCCTCCCAATCACTTACAAACATAAAAAATTTTCTGGTGTTGTGATATGTGTAGGAATTATGAAGTGTTTGGCTAATTTTGGATGAAAAAAGGAATTTTCAGGAACAAATATGTTTTATTATTGATAGAACATGAGGTATAACATCATCCATCCTTTGTAGAAAGCCTTACAACACACATATATAAGTCTCTTTACATGTGTTACAATAACATAAAATTAACAAGTATACAACTACCTTTGTCTAAATAACCACTCCTCAAAACCAATTTCAATCTTATCTAGACCTTTCTGGATTAGGACAATACACTAGAGACATCACCCTTGCATATGGTGTTAAAAAGTAAAAGAAACAGCTAGTCAAAATTATCTAAGAACCATCTTTCTTCCAATCTGTGTAGGATGCACAATGATAGTTTAGGAAGATTATGACATTGTTGAAAATCGACTGAAGCACTGTTATTCTATCGATATAAATGACATTTTTGGAAATACATAATGATGTTGTTGAAGTCCATCTCAAGGACGTTTTTCCCCTCTTTTAACACATAAAATTCCATCTTTGTTTATTCTTTCATGAACTACAATGCATCCTAATATTATGTTGAAAAAGGAGCCTTACAAGTATCAAATGGAATTAAATTTGACTTCGTCCTCGGCCACCCCGATCATAAATACAACCGATAAAAAGATGTGTTAAACTAAGGGAGGTTCTAATCTTGATTTTGATGATAATAAAACATAATTGCTACTAACAATTTAAGTTTATAATGTAAAATTTAAAGATATGTGTATTTCAAGATGATTTCATTTGGAAAGCTTGAAGCTTGAAGGATAAAAATGAAGTTAAATAAAGAACAAGAGATATGGAAGATACAAGACCTTAGTTAGTTTATTTTGAATATGTTTGTAAGTTTTCCTTATTATCTAAGTAATCTAGGGGCTCAATTTTGATTATGCATTGCATATAGTTTTTAAAAGTAGTATAAAGTTTCATAACATAGTCATGAATCATTTTTATTATTCATATGGTCTCAAATTATATTTTAGATCTTATTTGAAGTCTTATTCAATGTTTGTAAAGTTAAGAATTATTTTATTCATTTTTTTTTCAATTTTAAATCTATTTAGATTTAAATTACCATCATTCAATCTAATTTTTTAGTATAAAAATAATTTTTTTATTGCTTCAAAATCATTATAAACATTTTCCCTATTGTCTCAAGAGTGTACTAGAGTTTTATTTTAAATTTTTAGGCACTCAAAATGTTAATTAAAGCTTTAAGATTACATATTATTTGAAGCTGTCTCTAATAACTCTTTATAAAATGTTAGGGCTGCTATAAAATGTCTCTAAACCATTAATAACCTTACACACAACATCTCTAAGCACCTTTAGTATTTTAGAAGCCCTAGAAATAATATTGAAAGATAAAAATTGTTTAAACCTCAAGGCTACCTCCTTCTTCACTGTTTACCTCCTTTCTTCACTATTTTGGTTTAATTTCATCCCTTTATATCTTAACCTGCTTATAAAGTTATGAAATTATTGTTTTCTTCCCTTTACTTAAGTGTCATAGAGTGTTTTTAATTTTTATTTCAAAATTTTGGAAGATTATTTCATATGTCTTAAGCATGTTTTTTCCAGATACATTAAAACTGTCTTAGATTCCTCTATTCTTACTTTAAAAGTGATTATTGCTATCTTAATTTACTTATAAATTTTTGAAATTATTGTTTTCTATTTACTTAAGTGTCTTAAAGTGTGTTTAATTTTTATTTCGAATTTTTGAAAGATTATTTCAATATTTTAAGCTTGTTTTTCTAGATACACCAAAATTGTATTAGATTTCTCTATTCTTACTTTAAATATGATTCTTACTATCTTAGTCTGCTTCTAAAATTGTGAAATAATTGTTTTCTATTTACTTAAGTGTTCTAGAGTTTGTTTATTTTTTTTAACTTTTAGAAGATTATTTTATATGTTTTAAGATTATTTTTCAGATACACCAAAATTGTCTTTAATTTTTCTATTCTTATGCTAATATTGATTTTGGCTATCTAGATCAATTTTTGAGTGTGAAATTTTTTGTGTTTAGCTTGTTCAAGGTATCATGATTGTCCAGGTGTTTTTAGTTTGATGTTTAGGCACTTATATTTTCTATTTATACTCCAAGTTCACATGTTGCTCAAAACTATGCAGTTTTCATACTATAATATTCATTTGTATATTTGGACATTCAAATCCGAATTGATTATTTCTAAATTGTTGTTTTCTTTTGTTTAAGTCATCAAGAGTATCATTGACCATTTAGGTGAATTTTCATATGTTTATTTATTTGTTTGGAAGCAATTACATTCATATCTATAAAAACTATCCAAATTTATTTCATTTGATTTTTTATATTACCATTCATCATTTGTACACATTTTTAGTTTATCAATTCTATCATACTAAGTTTGTTTAAGCTTTCAAACATGTCACTGATCATTCATATCAATTGTGAAAGCATTAGAACCTTTAGTTTAATTGAGCTTTAAGTGAAGCACATCTTTAAGTGTATTTGGTTTCTTGTAAAGGGGATTACTAAATTTTTAAGTTGGTTAAATGTGTCAAAGTTTCTCTTTAGTATATAAAGATTTTTCAAAAGGTTGATCTTCACCTTAAACAAGATGATTGTGTCTTACAAAGGCTCTTTTTTTCCTCAAAAGATTTGACTGGTAAAGGCTCCTCTTTGCCTTAAAAGATGTTTTGTAAGGGTTACTCTTTACCCTAAAAGAAGATTGTATTCGTTTTTTAGTTTTGAGTAAAACAAACATCCAACAAGTAGTTAGAGAGCAGACGTTGTCTATCTTTGAGATAGACGAACTTTTTTAAAACTTTGTTTCTTTCTCTTCCCTTTACTCTTTTCTTATTGCTTGTTGTGTGGTTTACTTATTAGGTTAATTGATATCAAATTGGCATACATATTTGCATATCATATTAAATTGAATTGGTTTAGGTGGTAAGTTTAATTAGTCAAGAAAATTTCAATCACTCAATTCACTCCCCTCTTAAGTTCCTTTAAGACTTACAAGGGGTACTATGGGAATCTAACTTTTGACTAACCACATTGTCATTACTTTAATTAATGAATGAATTGATAAATAATAAAGGTCATTGAAAACACTTTTGATATCTATTTTTGTATTCATTTCAAATTTCTTCCATAGTAGGTAAGTTGCTCATGTACCATTTGAACACTTCTTATTTATCTTTCACGTTTTTAGTGGTCATAATATGCTAGGGCTTATTTGGTTCAACTTTTCGTTTTCGTTTATGTTTTTGTGTGTTTTTGTCAGTTTTTTAGTGTTTATTTTGAGTCTTTATACTGTTTTTTTTGTTTGGCGCTATAATTGTGTGTTGTTGTTTTTTTTTGTACTTTTTTGTTTCCATATTTAGAAAAACAAAAATTGAAAAATAAAACTTAAAACAAAAATAAACATTCCTTGAGTTGTTTGATTGTTGGCTTGTTATGGTTGAATTTTCATTTTCATAGTCTATCTTATCTTGAAAGTTTTTGATCCATGTTAAGTATGATAAGAACTCTTCTTTATCTTATTCTATGACATAGGTCTAGGATCTTTATTAGATGTTGATGATCTTTCTAATGCTTTTGCAAAGATGAGACGCCTATACTCATATTTACAGCCTAAGAGCTAGTTTTAAGTACTACCCTATTTTTTTAATGTTCCTTTTTAATGATTTTATAATAATTACGAAACTTCCAACTATTGGCTTCTAATTTGATACATGTTTCATGATTTTCGTATTTTAACTGAAAATATGACCTTTTATTCTTTAGTTGTTATAGAGATCCCTATTTACTTCCTCTTTTTTAGTCCTGGTATCTGTTAGGGGTCAAATTGATAGAGTTTTAATGGTTAATTTGTTGAATTATGACCTCTAATTCAGTGCTTAATTATTAAATTTATGTGTTATTATGTTTAATTTGCATGATGGAGCTTAATGATGAAAATTGGAGTAAAAACATAAAGAATATCTCTTCTTTCTAACCATTAACGGCCCCCTGGTAGGGTCACGTTAATGGAAGAATAGGGGGCTATTAATGGGTGCTGCAGTTGAGTAGTAATGACACCCTCTCAGGGTGTCGTTGTATGGAGGCAGGGTGTCGTTGCTCATATAGTTAACAATTTCAGCTCTAAATCTTCTACATTTCAACTCTTGACGAGTTCCTAATTAATGCTAGTGTCTGCTAACACATTGGGGGGAGGGGGGGAGCTCTCCAGGTCCTCAAAAGATCTAAAAACATACAAGAAACATGGAGAGATGAAGGAGACAGATCTACCATTTAGAGAGAGTTCTTCTTCTCTAATTCTTAGCTTTTTCTTTAGTTCTAAGCTTCAAACACTTAGTTCTTCCAATTTATGTATTGTTTATAAGTTTCTAAACATTAGGGTTTGTTGTGAAGACTCATATCTAAGTCTAGGAATCATCTAAAGGGGCTTCTAAACATAGATTATATCTCTTTTTTTTCCATTTTTTGGATTAATCAAGGTTGCTATTTTTATGCTTATATCTTTGAATGTTCTTGATTTTTCTGTAACATCTTGATGAATTAGATCTTGGTTGGAGTTCATAATCATGTTGAGAGTTGAAGAAACATCCAGAAATCTTTATGGGATTTATTATAACATCTAAACTTTATATTTAAGCTCTTAATTTCAGATCCATCAAAGTATGTTGTATAAATTGCATATCTTATTACTTTGATACAAATGTGTGGCTAATCGTTTCTGTTGTTATGGATTGATGTTTTGATGACTTGAAAGAATTTTAAGGCATGTTAAAACATTAGTATTTTGCTTATTGAAGGTCTGAATAAACCAATTTTAAGCTGGCCATTTGAGATTAGTGTTTAAAATAATTTAAGCATGAGAAATCATCTTAAATCATTAAAAAAATCAATAAACAACATGAATTAATCCTTATATAACCAAACTTGGATTTTTTTTTGTGAAAGTTGGAGTTTTGAGATTAATTTTCCAGAACTCACCTTCTTGAAATTAAAACCCATTTACTTGATTTTAAAGCATAACCAAACTTTGGACAAGATTAAATGGAGAAAAAGCAAAGTCTTAACCATGGCTTTGTTTTGATTTTGTGAAAGACTTTAATTAGACTTTAAATGTGTTTTAAAGCTCAATTAAATCACCAATAATCTAATCCTTAGCTCCTTACACATTTGGTAATTTTCAGAATTTTTCAGAAGCAATTAAAAATCATTTTTGAAATGTTTAAGCTAAGGTAGTCTACTTTAAGCAATTTTTAGTTTTTCAATCAAATTGTCTAGATTTTTCCTAAATAATTGTAATATGATCAACCTAGTAATTAAGTAACATATTTCCCGTGGGATCGACATTTGGAGTCTAAATTTTACTCCATTATATTATTTTTGCGATAGGTGCACTTGCCTTTATTTCATTGGTTTTCAAATTAAAATCGTTCCAAAATCATCCAAAGTTTTAAAGTCACCTAACCAACGCAACAGTTGTTACCTTTAGTTGTATATGCACTAAAATGAAGTTAAAGCCACTACTAGATTATCTTAATTATGCTTATTTAGGAGTCAACAACACCCTTCCTATGATCACCATAAGTGACCTCGCTGAGGAGCAAAAAGAGAAGCTTATACGTGTTTTGCAAGATTATAGGAAGGCATTAGCATGGACAGTTGTGGACGTTAAAGGTATTAGTCCTTCTTTATATATGCATAGGATTTTCCTCAAAGAATGAGCTACTCCAGTCCATCAATTGCAAAGGCACCTCAACCCACCGATGATGAAGGTGGTGAAGTTACTTGATATAGGTGTCATATACCCCATCTCTAACAGTAAGTAGGTAAGTCCATTGCAGATGGTTTTAAAGAAGTGGGGCATTACCGTGGTGAAGAACGAGAGTGGAGAAATGGTTCCAATTCGTGTACAAAATGGATGACGAGTTTGCATGGACTACTGTAAATTCAACTCAATGAGTAGAAAGGACCATTTCCCCTTACCCTTTATTGATCAGATGTTAGAGCATTTGGTTGATCATGCTTATTATTGTTTTCTTGATATTTACTCAATTTACATCTAATTAGCCATCTCCCTATAGGACCAGTAGAAGATGACTTTCCTGCCTATATTAAACCTTTTCCTATTGATGAATGCCATTTGGCTTATGCAACGCCTCACTACATTTTAGAGGTACATGGTAAGTATTTTTTCTGATTATCTTGAGAAAATCATTAAAATTTTTATGGATGAATTTATTTTTCAAAGATATTCTTTTGATAAGTGTTTAGATAACCTCATTTTTGTTCTTAAAATATGCCTTAACCCTAACCTTGTTCTTAATTCTAAAAATTGTCATTTTATAGTTCAACAAGAATAGTTTTAGAACATGTGGTTTTTGCTAAGGGTATTGAAGTTGATAGAGTAAAGATAGACCTTGTATATTCTTTGCCGTACCCTGCTTCTATATGGGAGGTTCGATATTTTTTTGGTCATGCATGGTTTTATCATAGGTTCATTCAAGACTTTTCAAAAATTACATAGCCATTATATAGGCTGCCTCATAAGGATAAGGAGTTTGGTTATTATAAATAATGTAAGCAGGCATTTGATGTGATGAAGGAGAAGTCGGTTAGTGCGACTGTTCTACAACCACCACATTAGAGTTTACTGTTCAAGCTTATGTGCACTATCTCCAACCAAGCTATTTGAGCTATTTTAGGTTAGTGAGTCGAGTGCGTTCATTTTGTCATATACTACACCTTGAAGACTCTAAACGAAGCCTAAGCAAACTACACCACCACTAAAAAAGAGCTTATTGCTGTAGTTTTTTCTTTGGATAAGTTTTGATCTTATTTGTTAGATACTAAGATTATTATTTATTCTTATAATGTAACTTTGAATTACCTACTGGGAAAAAGGAGGCGAAACCAAGACTTATCTAATGGATAATCCTTCTTCAGGAGTTTAATAAAAAGATCAAAAATAAAAGAGGCTTAAAGAATGGAGTGGCACATCACTTGAGCAGGCTAGTGCAGTTGATGTAGATATAAGCCCAATGAATGATGACTTTTCAGATGAGCTATTACACACCGTGCAGATGACAACCCTCTGGTATGCTAACATGATAAATTTCTTAGTTTCTAATCAATTTCCTGCAGATTTCACCAAGGTGCATAAGGAAAGGATGAAGAGCCAAGCCAAGTTTTAGGTATGGGATGATCCATACTTATGAGAGTTTTATGTAGATCGTCATAAGAATATGCATACTTGATTTTAATTTTTCTTCTATTTTTACCTTTTATCATAGCTATGCATGTGGAGGTTAATTCGAGGTAAAGAGGATGACTCCCAAAGTCTTAAAGTACATATTTTATTAGTTATCTCTATTTTAAAATGCATATGATTACTGTAAGACTTATGATAACTGTCAAAGAACAAGTACATTATGCCCCCATAGGGAAATGTCTCAAACTCTTATCTTGGTTTATGATATCTTTGATGATTGGGGCATGGATTTAATGGCTCATTTCCCTTCTTCATTTAGATTTCAATATGTTCTGTTTGGTTTTGACTATATTTCAAAATGGGTGGAAGTAAAAGCTACCCAAATTGACGATTATTGAATGGTTGTAGATTTCTTAAAATCCCACATTTTTTTAGGTTTGGAGTTCTAAAGCCATCATCAGTGGCAAGGGCTTCCACTTTTCCAATCAAACAATCGAGGCTCTTTTAAAGAGATATCAAGTAGTGCACCACGTCTCTACAACATACCACCCTCAAATGAGCAGCCAAGCTGAGATATCCAACTGTGAGATCAAATCCATCTTGAAGAAGATGATAAATCCTAGTAGGAAGGATTGGAGTTTGCACCTCAATGACACCTTATAGGCTTACAGGACTACCTATAAAACTCTAATTAGGATGTCACTATACTGACTCTTCTTCAGGAAGCCATATCATCTACAGGTGGAGCTCTAACATAAGGTATATTGGGTGATCAAGCAATGCAACATAAAGTTGGAGCAGTAGGTTCCCAAAGGAGATTGCAATTGCAAGAGCTGAAGGAATTACACTATGAGGCAATCAAAATTCCAAGATATAAAAGGAGAAGATAAAGATATTTCATGATTTTCATATTTTGAGAAAGAAATTTATGGTGGGCCAGCAAGTCCTTCTCTACCATTCCTAGCTCAAACTTTTTCTAGGTAAGTTGTGCTCCCGATAGACAAGTCCCTTTAAAGTTACCTATGTATACCCCCATATAGCAGTAGAGATTAGAAGTGTCAAGATAGGAAAGGAATTCAAAGTCAATCAACATTGACTCAAGCCCTACTTTGAGGGATTTCAAGTACACAACTTGGAGGTAATGGAACTTAAAGCTCCAACATACATTGGGGTTGATAGGGGTCAAGCTTGTGAACTTGCTAAGCCCTCTTCTATCTAGGGAAGTATTCTTATTCCCTTTCTATGTGCTTTTAATGTTTTAAGTCATTAAGGACGATATTTAATTCAAGTGTAAAGGTGGGGCTAAGTTAAAAATTTTTGACACTTGAGTTATTGTAAAGTGCGTCAAACCATGAAATTATATCATTGTAGTTGGAATGAGATTGATTTACGTGTTTGAATTTGAACTAGGTTACTTGAGTAAATGGTGAACCATGTTGATTGATTGAAATAATTAGTTGCATAAACTTTGTTAAATTTTTGATACTTGAGTGATTAGTTAATGTGTGAAATTATGATGGGTTTTCATATAAGCCTATGTGAGGAATTGAGCTTATATAACTACATTCCAAATTCATTTCACTTTCTTTGTTGTGTATGATGCTCCACTAAGAAGATTACCTTCAGAACTTGCTCTAAATCGATTTAACACTACTAAATGCATGTTATATGGAAAGGATTAAGGCCTTCTTTGTTTTTAACACTTTAACTTACATAAACCATCCTATTTATTATCCCTTGTAACCCTTTTTAAGCCTTAACCCTTTTTGTTGCTTGAATTACACAATCTATGTTAAATTCAAAACCTTTTAACCTTACTGAATTACAAGTCTAATGAAGTGCTAAGTGAGCAAGTATAAGACTTTTGATTTACATTTTATTTTTAGATGACTTGAATGGTATCGCTACTCATGTTATGTACATATTTTTTTCTATTGTTTCCTTGTTTTTAAATTTTATTCAAGTAAAAAAAAAGAGAGAGAGAGAGAGAGAGAAAGAAAAAATCAAATATAACAGTAATAGTTAGTAATGAGTAGTCAGTTGTATTTGCATGAATGTCTCAAAAATTATATTTGGTTGTCCCTCTACACTTAGTACTTTGTGAACGCTTGTGAGAAACCCTTCAAACATTTATAACTCACCTAAACCCAAGCCCAATTACAACCTTGAATAAAAGTGCTTTTGATCCATGAGAGCATGTAATCTATATGGAAGAGAATTGATGAATTTGCAAGCCTAAAGTAGTGTGGTTTTCTAGAGGGAGTCTTGAACTAAACACCAATACCTAAACACTTGAGTGAAATAAGTGAATATCATGAGGAAAATTCATCGTAGTTTTATGCTTAACTTTGATCAACGGTGTCTTCATTTGATTCTATTTATGTTTACTGATGAAAACCAATTATAATATGTGTGTAGTATCTCAATGCTTGAACTTGCTAAAGTTTGAAAGAATGCATACACTTGGTCTCTTTGAAAACCAATTGATAGAATGTAAATGTTTATGCTTAATTTTCTCGATGACAATCAATGATTCAAGTGTGAAGGAATTTGATAGGGATTAATTTTATTATGTTTTATTATGTCAATTGAATTGGATTCATCCTTATTTTTGATATAAAAGTGTTCAATTTGTGTTATATTGTGCTTAATGGAAATTTTAATCTCCTATCACAAGTTATGGATCAAAATTTTAAGTTTTGGAGAGATTTAAATCAAAAATTGGATGGAGGTCTACTGTCTAGGGATGTATACGGCAAGCTAAAGGAACCTATATAGGGGTCTATGCATACCACTGTTGACCTTCGAAAATAAGACATATATGGTATTTCAGTAGACCATCGTATTGCTTATTAAACCACCATATTCGTACCTGATAGTGAAAAAATAATAACATAAGGGTATTTTTATAAAACCTTGAATTACTTAATTGGAAAGGGCATAATAAAGCAAAGGAGTTAGAAAACTTCAAGAGAACACAAAGTTTTACCAATTTCTTAATTTCTCCCCTTTTTCTTACATTTTTGTTCATTCTCTTAGCACCTTAGGTTAGGTTGTACTTTTGATGTGACTCTAATCTGTTTAGCTAGTAATTTTAGATAGTATTACTCTTCATTTAAAATTGTTGATTATTTTTAATAATGTATTTTTGCATTTTGATACTTTAGCATGTTTAGATTAGTTATTTGAAGATTTTAGGTTGGAAAGCTTTGCTTTTTAGTTCTAGCTTTAATTTTAGTTATTTGAGCTTATGTTATGGTTATTTCAGTTCTAATTTTTATTAGTTATTAGTTGTTAGATGGATTAACTCCTTATTTTCTCTTAATTCTTGATGTTTTTTAATGGGTTTTGCTTTTTAGTCAAATTTATGCATGGTTTTTTAGGTTATGAAATGTTTAATTTCAGTTATGCCCTATTTTAAGTGTGTTGGAATTTTTGTTTTAGTTTAGTTAATTTGGGATTTGATAATTAAGATGGAATTAGTTTATTACTAGCATAATTAGCTTGAGTTTGCATTGGATTAAGTAAGAATCTTGGTTTACGTTCCTAGTTGTGAATTTTATAGCCTTGATTTATTTTAATTAAGCATGGTTTTTGTTATTGCATGCCTATTTGGACTAATTTAAGCATATGTGGCTAGTTTTCCAAGGTTTGAAGGTATTTTAGGGATAATGGGCAATGATATGTGATACTTTAATTAAGCCCTTTTGAGGTTGGATGGGAACTTAGGTTCAATTTAAAGGATTAAAGATTATCTCTAGTCTTGATTACCCTTTAGGTAATTTTCTAATATGAAAGCTAGGGTTGAGCATGTGATATATAATAGTTCGTAGCAATTCCCAAAAGTAGGAATAGACTAGTTGGATTTGTGAGTAAACTTAGCTAACTAGTCTAGGTGCCAATCCTTTAGGTTACACCTTTCAAGCTTATAAGTAAGTGGCCTAAGTCAATCATTCATTAGTACCTAATGCTTCTTCACTATTAAACTTAGAGAGCTTATTTAAGGTTATAACGTAGTTAGGAGTGTTTTTAGAGCTTGTTAGATTCACTTGCTTTTGAGAGACTAAGGGTTGGAGAGCTTATTCAGACTTATAGGCTAACATCTTAGCTAGAGTACCTTCTATCTAGGTTCGAGGATCAAAGATTATCCTAAAATCCCAACAATACCTTTAGCCCATTTCTTTAGTTATTGTTATTAGTTTATCATCTTTTACTTTGTGTTTGTCTTTCTTGTTGTTTTTGTTGCATCTTAGCTATTTTAGTTCTCATTGCTTCAGCATTTTTTGTTTTCTTTTATTTACAACATTTGAAATAGTCATGTAACGCCCCAATACCCCCTGGGAGGAATACCGAAACGCTACTCTTACTACTAAACCCTCGTGTCTCGCGCTCAC
>JAOXYD010000003.1:2577145-2604658 GCA_028565735.1 Pinacopodium congolense | reverse complement strand
CCATAAAGATTGAAGAAAGGGACATCCCTATAGCCAAGGTGATTATCACCAGTGTGACTTAAACTTTATTTTATTATTTATTTTTAATTTAATTAATTATTTTTATATTTATTTTAATTTTTAATTTACTTTACACAAGTCACTCTTAAATTTTATTTTATTTTACTTATTTTTAATTTAATTTATTGTAATGAATTAATATTTATATATTTTTTAACAAGAAAAACAAATAATCTATTCCCTTTTCAGTTATTTTACCAAAACAACTTTCTTTAAGACATTTATTATATTAAAAATGAAAGGACTTATTAAAAATAACTATTAAACCAGATTATTATACGAATTAACGGTTCATAGAACTGTAAAAAACAGACATATAGTCGAATCTTAAGAATTATACATGTAAAAGGGATACGGAAATTGCTATAGGACCAGTTTACAAAGTCATGAATGTAATTATGCATTAAGTAACCTTTTTTTCGAATTCTGGATAAGCTCATTTCAAATTATCAAATTGTTCTTTTCCCAGGTATGATTTTTACAACATTAATCAGTGTGCTCCAAAACCACCAAAAAGAAAAAAAGAAAAAAAAAAACTCTCTATAATGTTCTTCTCATTATCCAAGATTTATGATTCTACACCTTGAGTATGCATCAAAGGTATGGCAAAATTGATTAGGCATCATAGCCATTCTTATGTGACTTCTGCCATCTCCATGCTATCCTTAAACTCTGTTGAAGGTCTGTATACTGAGCTGTCCAATTCAACTCTCTGTATATCTTAGAAGGATCACTGTAAACTTCTGCATAATCTCCCGGTCGACGACTAAGAAACTCGACTTTAATGTCGACTCCTGTTGCCTTCTTACATGCTTCAACAAACTGCTTCACTGAGCTACCTGTGATGTAAAAAAATCATGCAACCATATCAGCTTAGAACACACAGATTTAAGAGGTTCATTATGTGTTCAAAATGTCCAATGTTTCAAACCTTTTCCTGTTCCAACGTTGTAGATACCCACTTTCCCAGGTTTAGCATGGGCAAGAGCTTTTACATGAGCATCAACCAGGTCTGTGACATCAATATAGTCTCGGATGCAAGTCCCATCTGCTGTTTTGTAGTCTGTACCTCTGACCTATAACAACCATTGACGAAGTTTATCTTAGGATCCAAGGCTTTTGCACATTATGCAGAACTTCCCTCTTTTTTTTTTTTATCAAAAGCTACCTTCAGTCCAGGAATGATTCCTCTAGCTGCATCAAAGCAAGCACCAGATATTCGACCATGCTCACGGAGTTCAGGCCTAGGAGCTTCCCCTAATCTCCCTTCAGGGTCTGATCCAATCACATTGAAGTATCTGAAAGTCCAAACTCTTATAGTCAGCCTCAATTACACACACATCCTAATTTTATTTCCCAAGAAACATTTCTTGAAGTTTCATCTTCCCTCTTATAATGATTCTTTTCTCAAAAGGGGTACTGGTGATTTGTTAGAGCAGACTAACCCTGACCTTAGAATCATGACAGCCATGTCATTGTTTTTGGAGAAGTCAATTATGATATCTTCTGCCATCTTCTTGGCTTTTCCGTATGGATTGATTGGAGCCTAGAACAAAATTTTCAATAGAAATCAAGGCATCCAAAGTGAAATAAAGCTTATCAGAATCTCGAAACAATATGATTTATTACTTATCATTGTCTTGAAATAAATTCAAAATCTTACTTGAGGAGTTACTTCTGTAATTGGCATCTTTTCAGGCTCTCCATATGTTGCACAAGTACTAGAATAAATCAATGTCTTCACATTGTGTGCAGCCATTGCCTCCAAAACAACCAAAGTGTTGGAAGTAATGTTATGATAGTATCTGCAGAAGATTATGAACATAGAATTGTAATGCTTAACATAGGTAATTATAAGTTAAAAAACTCGGGAACATTTTTGCTTACCTAAGAGGTTCAAGGGTGCTTTCCCCAACATAAGCAACAGCAGCAAAATGCATCACAGCATCAAAAGCATTTTCAGCAAATATTTTGTTTAACTGAAGTACTGTTAAGAAAAGTCTACTTCACAGTACACTACTGCATGATTCAGCGCAAATTATACATGAATATTAAGGAAATTTCACGTGGATACTGCTTTAGCATCTCCTAAATCAGCATATATGAACTGAAGTCTTCCAGGCTCAGGATATAACTTCTGCAGAACTTTAACAGCTCCAAAATTCCCTCGAGAAAGGTTGTCCTATCAGCCAACACGATAGCATGTAAGTGTAAACAGCTTTTGTTTAGTGCCAAACCAAGCTTAGAACTGCAATTCTTCTGTATAGAGCATACCACAATCGTGACTCGGTACGAGTCCTTCAACAGTCGAAGTGCGGCATGAGAGCCTATGTAACCCGCACCTCCGGTAACTAATACATGTGTCACCCCTAGCTCATGACGAGCAAACTGCAGATTTAAGGGAAAAAGTTGCTAGATATGTGTAAAGAGCAAAAAGAGAAAATGAAGTTCACATAGATGACAGGTAGTAGCATACCATTGCAGTGTTGTTAGTACTCGGTGACTGTAAGAGCGCAAGAATACATAGTGTAAGGATGACTGCAGCAGCAATGATCTTCCCTGAAAATTGGGTTTTCCCTCTGGAATCCATTACATTCATGCCTAAGCAGAACAAGATATGAAGTTTTTTTTTTAAGTTTCACATCAGAAATCAATATGAAGTTTCTTCTGCAATGTACAGAGGTCAATTTTGGACCATTTCTTATCGAAGAACTAATCCATTATAGATGTAAGAAGGGGTTCTCTCATTAAGGTCAATTTGATTAATGTGTTTTTCTTGTTTCACTGTTGTATTTCAAAATAAAAAATTGGGTTTCTCTCGTAACAGGAGACCGGCAGTTAGGAAATTCTAGGTTCAACAACCTTATCTAGGAATAGTAACAACCTTATCATAGAAAGAATAACAACTATAGATTTCTCGTGGAAATGGCAGACTCCTTGTAAAAATTCAGCAGTTGGTCTCAAAGCACACAAATATTTGATCATTTGGATTAGAAAACCAAAGAAACAGGAAATCCCCTGCATCCAAAACTATGACAACTTTCTACACCAGCAAGAACAGTTGAAGAAAGGAACTCACCTCCTGAAGCAGTCGACAACGGAAATTATGGTCTTGAATAAAAGCTTTTTTCTGAAGAAGTTCTAACTGCAAACGCAACGGTTTGAAGATCATGAACATGAACAGACAACGATCTAACAAAGTTGTTGATTAAAAAAAATGATATAATATGTCAACACTGTAGGAATATAATCTGTCTAGTGAAGAAAACCAATGAAAAGTCAACTTTGACGAGCAAATCCAAAACAAAAAGCCGCCCATGGAAAGACCGTGATATAATACAATAATCATCATTGAAATTTTATGAACAAAGAGCCATGACTTTTCAAATCGTTAATTCCAATCCAAGATTGAATATTCAACTCTCAAACAAATGGATTAAGAATTTGTTTCAGGGAAAAGAAAAAGAAAGCAATAACACAAAACGAAAAAACCAAAACGGACAATTCTTAACAAGAGAGAACAGAGAACTGACCAGCAGCACAGCAGAACTGGAAAGAATTAAGAGAACCCAGAAGAAGAAACAGAGAGTTCTTTCTCTGCATTAAATGGGTATAAACGACAAGTGGCCGTTGCAATATATATAAATGCTGAAGTCAACGGATATGAGGTAACTAACGAACGAAAGAAGCTGTTACATATTGAATATAAAAGAACTGAAACAATCTATAATAACATTAAAAAAAAAAAAAGTACACATATAACAATCCATACACCAGGTGTAGTGTGGGGATGATTTATAAGAACTCTACGTTGGGAGAAAACATAGGATTGGATGGACCAAGAGTGTTAAAGAAGATGAGTAATACCCTGAAAGTGGTAGGAAAAGATGAATCAAAACTGACAGAGAGAGAGAAGCGTTATGGTCGTTTTGGACCGAGTCCCAGGTCTTCAGGGGATGCGTTTCTAAATGGAAAAAGAAGAGGAAAGCTCTGCCATGTGAATGAAACCGCATTGCATTGGTGTCAATCACACGTTTTCTCACGAAAGCTATTCTAACGCTGGCCCTTTCACGCTGTTGTCCATGCACATCTGCACACGTATATTGTGTAAAACTTGTGATGGTGCTATTGGCTTTCTGGTTTTCTGCACGAAATTTGTTTTAAAGTCCACAAGAAACATCTGCCATGGACATTGTGCCAACTTTTTAAATATGTTTTTAATATATTAGACATCCTCTCCTAATGATGCTATATAAGTGTTAAATGACACCCTAAATCAAAAGTCATATGTCTACTAATCTTTGTATGTCTAAAAATCATGCAAAATACAAACAAATCAAGTAAAATTAGCCCTCAAAATTAACAATTTAATAAAAAACTAATTATGTTCAATACTTTGAACTAAGGTTCTCCCCAAGTTATCCAAAAATAAAATTAATGAACGCAAACAATTGATCAATATTAAATAAAGTATTTAATATATGCAAATAACAAAATAATAAACTTAAAAAGTCTCAGTTGACATATATTACCAATTTTAATAGGAAATGTATCTGTGAATTTATTCCTGTTACCAAATTAAGTTGTCATTTACATGAATCTCTCCTATGATTATTATATCTAATTTGAAACCCCTTTCTTTTTCAATTGGAATCACCCCTCTAATCCTGATGCATGCTTTTCCCTAATTTTCTCTCGATAATCAATTTTTTGTTTTTTGTGAAAATGACAACTAAATTCATCATAAACCTATTTTA
This sequence comes from Pinacopodium congolense, assembly GCA_028565735.1. NCBI lineage: Eukaryota > Viridiplantae > Streptophyta > Magnoliopsida > Malpighiales > Erythroxylaceae > Pinacopodium > Pinacopodium congolense. Next base: position 2,599,841 of record JAOXYD010000003.1, on the reverse strand, counting down.
AAAACAAAGAATTGTGGACTTTAGTTAATTGATGGTAAGAGATAGCCACAATCATCTCTAAGTATCATTTTAAGAGTTGTAGAAAATTATTTTAAATTTACATAGCATCTTAAATTACCCACATTTCTATTAAAAATTATGATCAAGATACCAAATATTGTTCGATAGTGACACAAAATAAATTTACAAGATTGTTTCACCAAATAATTTTATTTGGGTTCAGTATTTAATATCTTATGAATTGTAAATAATTTTCTTATCTTTCTATAACTTTAATCCAATATTTTTATTAAAAGTTATCTCCAAAATACAATAACTAAACTGATATGTTTTTTTAGTAAAATTTCCCTTCTTCCTGAAATGTTATTTTTCAAAAAATTTAACAGAATTTTTTTTTTCATTTTCATGTTCAATTTTTTATTTTTATTTTTATTATCATTGATTTTAAGGAGGTAGAAATTAGAAAGACAACTAAGAGAAATGAGAATGGGAAATACTAGAATGAGGACCTTTCTTCTATTAAGTTTAGCTTAGGGGTCTTTTGTTATTGTTGTTGGTTGTGATTTTTGTATTTTTATATTAGTTTTTGTGTGTTGATTTCGGTTTCTGTACTGTTTTTTTCGATTTTGTGTTATATTAGTGTGTTGTTTTTTTTTTATTTTTGTACTTTTTTTATTTCTGTGTTTAGAAAAATAAGTAACTAAAATAAAAAAATGACATTGCTACAAAACAATTAGGGTAGGTAAAACGTCTTTGTAATGGTTATTATTACTTGTTAAATGTATCAATCACACAATTTATGTATTTGGTTACTTCAGGCTTAAGTCTGTGTTATTTTTAGGGAGGCTTTTCAAGTTTGAAAATTTTTAAACTTAATAGTTTTGAAGTTGATCTCCAGTGTGAAGTCAATAGCCAAATTATGTATGAGTTCGGAGTTGTGTACAAGAGAGTCACATACAAGACCAGATTTTATATACCAAACTAAAGAGATTTATATGCATGATCAAATTTTATAACTTTTGCAAAGACGTGGGAGACTATTTTGAGTTCCAAAAGAGTTATGTATTATTTAGGGAATATTATAGATCAAAGAGTATTTTAAAAAATGTAGGTCCACAAGTAAGGAATTAAATTTGGAAGTTTAAAGAGGTTTAAGTTCAAACTTAATACGTTGCGGTCATCAAAGGAAAAATAATTGTTGTTATCATCAAAGAAAACATTATGAAGACTTAGACTTTTATTGTTATCATCAAAGAAAACATTATGAAGACCTAGACTTTCACTTGTTTTTTTATAATGTTCAACACTTTGAATATTTTATTTAAGCCGACATATATGGAAATTACTACGAACATGTAGGGTGATAGTTAACGATGCTAAGAATATAAGAAAAAGAAGAATAATTTAAGACCATAGGAACTTCGATGTTGTTTCTAAGTTCTAAAATGTTAGTATTCATGAAGCTTGACTTCATCTTTTCAAAATTTAAAGTCACCTCAAACCTAAAACAATACAAAAGCGAATAGTGAGATCTCAAGCTATATTTTTTTAATGCTACTTAATTTATTGATTAACTTTGCGATTAAGGAATTAAAGCTAGCGTATGGGAACTTGAGTGGCATGCCATGCGCGTACTTCGAAACAATTGTTGTCACATTCAAGAAATGTTAGGAATTAAGCAAATACCGTGGACCTGAAGCTATTGTTAGGCATTAAACTATAGTAAATGATGAAAAGGTTAATTGTTGGGTTCGACTCACACCCAAAAAATAAAAAAGGTTTGAGTTAGATTTTGGATAAAAAAATATATTTATTGAAATAAACCAATTCAAATTAACTAAATAAATAAATTTAAACATCTTGAATATTCCTGAATTTTGAACGTGTTTGAGCTTAGGCCTATTTGTCTAAATTCAATCAAATTCAGATTTAAACTTGTCATTTAAAAAAAAGAGTCTTTAATTATCACTTCCAATTTTAAATAAACAAATTTGTTAATTTAAAGTTGTCCCATCGGCTAAGCATTTATTTGATAATAGAAGCATAAACTTTTGTTGAGAATCCCATATTGGTTGTGATGTGGAGATTAAAACCATTTATAAGATGTGATAAATTTTACATCCTTAAGTGTATTTTTTAGAGTAAGTTAGACTTATGTAACATGGTATCAGAGTCTTAATATATGCTAATACACCTTCTTGTGTTGGTCCCACCAGAGTCAGTCTCTGCAGCCCAGATTTGAGCTGAGGGGGGTGTGTTGAGAATCTCACATTGATTGTAATGTGGGGATTAAAACCATTTATAAGATATGATAAACCTTACACCCTTAAGTGCACTTTTGGAAGTAAGTTAGGCTCATTTAACAACTTTCACAATATTTGTAAAATCGAACCACATCAATTGGATTAATCACATTAATCGAAAATCGATCATTCATCCATTCAATTTTCATTAAAAATTTTAAATTTATTGATTAATATAAAAATTGATCGATTCATTAGTTTAATTATGGAGACATTTGGTTCAACTTTATATTTATATTTTTCTATTTATATTTTTGTATGTTTTCATTAGTTTTTGAGTGTTTTTTTAGTTTTGTATTATTTTTTTCGATTTTTATGTTATAATAATATGTTTTTTATTTCTATACTATTTTTTATTTTTGTATTTAAAAAGCAAAACCAAAAATCAAAACAATAACTCGATTGCTCAAGTAATTGGTTTTTCAATCAAACTAGCAGAGTTTTTATCAAAAAAAGTACATCTTCTTTTTCTTTTTATGTCGATTTAACTGGATTTTCATGTCCCTCTCTCTCTATTTATTGCTATCTACCTCAACCTCCAATTCTACTTTTACAACCATAGTTCATTCTCTAGGCAACTATTGGGTTTTCATCTTCACCCATTCTTCGCCAACTTAGTGAATGATTTCATTCTACCAACTACCTGTTCCCTTGTAAGTTAGCTTGTGTCTCAATGCACCACTTTAATTCTATTTGGATTGGACCAATTTTCCTCCACCATTGCTACTCCACAACTGCGACTCTACCATCATGACTTTATCACTGCTTTGCTCCCCTATTTTGCTCCAGTCATTTTATGTTTGGCAAAAATAAAAAAAATAAAAACCTTAGCGTTTTGAACAGAATATAAGTCAAACCATAATATTCTGTGATGTACAAAAACATCCTCAATATTTTACACATCTTCAAAGAAAACCCTAAGTCTTCATAAGATGTTTAAAAAGAACCATAGGTATTTGTTTTGTCAACTCTCCATTAAAAGCCACGTGTGTAAGACACGTGGCTAAATTTCATTAGTCCATATTTTGAGTAGGGTCCAAACTGCTAGCCTAAATGGACAGCTGGCAAAAAGTGGAACCCATTCTCTTTCTAGTAGAAATGGCGTTGTATCAATCAATCGGTAAGAGCAAGTAAGTGACATAGCCATTGTACAACGTCTCCCTCTCTACCAGTTGATAGGAGCGTCTCCCTTTGATAGCGTCTCCCTTCAACAGCGTCTCCCAACTCCCTTCAATAGCGTCTTTACCATATCCCAATAGTGGCGACTCCCTCTCTACAAGTTGAAGGTGCTATAAATCCCACTTCCCCTATAGTCCCCTTTAACAGTTGCCAATTAGAGAGCCACCACTACCTTCATCGAAATCATATGGGAGAAGAAGTATGTCAAGGTCGCCCAATGTCTATCTGTAGTTTTTTTATGCATGTTAATTTTTAAAAAATTTCCATAGTTAAAATACCTATATTGGTTTGTGTACTTTACGGTAAAAAAAAAACCTAGATTGTTTTGTGATTGTCGATGGTTATGGTTGTAATGTGGATCGATATATTATGTTAGCTAGAATGTCAATAATCTATAACATACTAACTGCGCTCATCTATATCACAAAGAAGATGGGATCCTTCATATATAAGGTCCAACAAAAATTTTCAATGTCCTAAATGTATGTAATACTATATATTTCTTAAATCTAGATTTGAGATGTGTTCTTTTAGCCTATAACAGTAAAGAACTTAATGAAAAGGGTCGAGGTGATTAAAAGATTGAAGAGAGAAAATGATAGATTAAAGAAAAAGGTTGCTAGAAGGACAAGTGTAGTGCTTGGAGAAGTTGATTTTAAGATGATACATATAATGAAATAAGAGATAAAGAACTTGAAAGAAAACATCAATATGTTGTTGAATGAAAACAAAGAGCTAAAGATGAAGTTAGTTAAATCAAAACATCAATACATTATTGTAATTTGTGTGATATTATTGGCTATAATTTTTAGCCAAATCATGTATAGGCATTAATATTTACAAAATTATGTTGACAATACTTATTACTTTTTTATTGAAAATTATTTAACCTTTTCTTTTGCATCTTTTGCTTTTATTTTTGTTGAACTATTTTGTGGTTAATAATGGTTCTAAAAAGTAACGATATTGGTATTTGAATAAACAATTGTAATACCTTAACAAGATTCAATCCATCATATGTAAAGTTATCCTGTATTTAGCCAACCTATTTAGTTGGTGGATATCAAATCCACACGATACACCTATTCTGATGCAGATGCTATCCCTTTGGCTATATAGATGTCCCAATAAAGTGGTGCCTAAAATATAACTTTTAAAAAAGAAAACATATAATAGGACAAAAGAAATTAGAATTATTTAGAAGAAAAATAAACTATCTCCTTCATTTTCTCATATATGTTATAATTTCTTCCTTTTAACATACAAAAAGGTCATAACCAGAATGTTCAAATATTCTAAAAATTTCATAACCAAAAATATCAAACATATATAAAAATATCCCTATAATATTTTTTTTATGACATTTACAATGCCTGATTCTTAATTGTATGGCTTCCTTCATGTGAAGAAGGTACAAAAATGATTGACTAGCCCTTTTTAATGATGATTTTTTCTACTTCGCTTGTACTTGTAATTGATATGAAGTGATGCTTTGATGCCTTTTAAACCTAAGACCCCTTGGTTTAAATACTAATTTGAATGTGTAAGGGATCCTCGAACCTTCACTTATTGACATGTCTAGAGCTCCCAATCTAAATAAATAACATAATGGTTTAATATAGGTCAATGCTAAAACATGTTTGTAAATTCAATTCGTACAATAATAAATATAATATTGTATCACTTTCCGTAGTAGGAATGACCACATTTTCAATGGTTTTATATCTATAAGCCTATATTGATCAAAATATGAAAAGATAACAAACTTAATAATATTAAACATTGCATTAAATATTTAATAATTTATTAACTACCCTGTGAGCTTGCCTCATGTGCACTTTGTGGAGTTGTTTGATGATCAACGTTATGAACTTGCAATACGGTAGCAATCAATGAGTTAGGAATTTGAAAAATGATTCAAATATATATAAATATTTTAAGAAAATGAGTGAAAGTTTCAATACTCGTATTCATATACACATTTATAAGTGTCGTCGTTTGGCACTCTTGATTACATTTTCATACATTATGACCTGCATTACCACATCAACTACATTTTTGCACTTGCCTAGTTGCCTTCTTTGAGAAAGCTAATTTGGATTTCTCATTTTCTTTGGCTCATTCAAACCTTTCCTTCTTCTTGTCTTAGGTTTACCTAGAATTACTCTTTTAACAGGTAGGTGTATTTGCTCAATATCTAATAATGGCCATAAAATGGAACCTCTAATAGGTTGTAGCACTTGATGATACCTTACAAACTGTGACTTCTTATATTAATCATCTACAAATGATTCTACTATTTTCTTAGAATGTTTATTGCACTTATGGTATGTTTACGTGGATATCCATACAAATCCCATGCCCTACAACTACACATTTGATCCCAACCAAATTATATGCCTTGCATCACCCTTCGACACTTCATAAGCCACATCTCCATTTCATATTATCCTCCACTGTATAGCTTCTTTCTTATTTTTCTCCAGTTTCTTGACAATTGACGGTGCAATGTCATTTTTTTATTCGTCTACAAATTACCTCATTTCTGCATGTCTTCTCATTAACATTATTCTTATTGTTTCAAGTATGTTAATGATTGGGCTGTCCCTAGCATGTTAAATCCATCAATTGAAAGTTTCATACATGTTATTATCAACAACTGGGCACTTCAATTCAAATGATTGATAACATCAAGCTCGTGTCTCTTTAAGATATTTAAGCAACACTGTCACACATCCAAATTTGATTTTGTCAAGTCTCTTCAATTGCTCATTGAAATCTTCTACAAATGTTGACCATACACATATCCAAAATTGTTTTCGAATATTCTTTCTACTCCAATTTCCATTCCAATTATGATAGATGTGTTTTGTACACATTCGACGTACGATGTTTGGTAGAATCTCATATACAACTCTTATTAATCCTCATATAATGATAAATAACGTTTGAGTAATTAAGTGAAACATACAAGTGATTAAGAGAAATTTACAAGTAATTAAGTAAAGCTAGAACTGAAGTCTACAAATTATCTATTACATATTAGATATCATAGTAACACCCACTCTATCCTCCAAGTTAAATCTAATACTAGTAATTCGATAAACCATCTCCATAAATCAGTATTTTCTACCTTTACAACTACTCATGCTAAAGGATACATCCTCCATCCCCATCTCTACCAACCGCACTTAGCAATTGCCCTTGAAACTCAGTATTAAAAAAAGCAATCACCAAGACTAAATATTGGTCTCAGATAACCCCATCCCTTTTTCATGACTTCAAAACAGATGTATATTCGTTTAAAATGCAAGAAAGTAATGGCATATAAAATTATATTCCCATTATTCAATATTATTATATCAAATATAGTTTAGATTCTTACCTGTAACAAGGAGGTTTCTTGATTCATTGACAACTACATATTTACTGTCGATCCAAGATTGCTGAACTTAAATTCATGTATATACCTTTGCAACTTTGTATGTTCATTTGTATAATCCATAACTCTCTTTTTCTTAAGTCTCCTTCTTGCTGCTCTGCACATACTATAATTGACAAATATATTTAATTTCTCTTTACATTCTCCAGTCATTTTAGCTATTGAAATACTTGACTTTTGAAGTAATTTATCCTTAAAATATCTCATAAAAAACTTTGCAGATACTATTTTAGGTTTTTTTATTGTGTAACAACTGTGATCAGGGCTATACTTTTTTATATTGAAGCATCTTTCATGCTTATTATATCTAACATACAACTCTCATAGACATCCCTAAATACATTCCAACATAATCTGTTTGCTTTTACTTTCTTTCACCTTACATTAAATCTAGTTTACACTGAATATTGAATAACAATATCTTTAAACTCTTTCACAGTTGCAAATTCATCTTTAATGCTCAATGTTGTGCTATATCAGATAATTGATTTCTAATGCTTCTATTTGGTCTTTGGAATGCTTCAGCAAGCTCCTTTTGGTTTAAATATTCATCACTCCTAATGGGCTCCCACAATCTATTGAATTTATTTCAACAAGTTCATTGTCATCTGGAATATATACTTTGAGTTCAATTATTCCATATTGGGCATGGAGTCTTGCATCATAAGATAGTATATCAATTGCATTTTCATCTTCTTACACTTAATCATAATTACCATTCCCATCATCACGTTCATCATCTTCACTTAAATCCATCATACTTACTTCTTCACATTACTTATTTTCATCTAAAGCCACCCTACTAACTTCTTCACCTTGTAGTGCATCAATGTATTTGTTAACCTGTTGATAGGAAGACATAATTGAAACTATCAATCTATTATGTATATATATACATATATAATATTGTTAAATATGTTAATTATACAACAAAATTGATATAATTGCATTGCATAGTGGTTAAAATTACCTATGACAAGGATGATGATCAGTGGATATATAGGTACGCTTTACATCATGCTTCCATAAGCATTCATCCATAAAGCAAATGTTAAGTGAACTAGTACTTAAACTTGAACGATATTCAATCATCCCTCGCCTTCTCTATAAAGAAGCATGCCTAAAACATGTTTATAGCCCTTCATCTCTTAGTGTCAAACTCCACTACTATTATCCTAGCATAACTCTATATTATGTCATCATGTTTGTTCTTTTGTGCGATACAAAGCCCTACTTTAAAGAACTACTCAAATATTTTTTTTAAATATATTCAGCATGCCACTGAAATTTTGCAACGTAACATTAAACCCACATGATGAAACAAAGTTTTATATATCTTAGTAGAGGCAGCACTAAGTCCGTATTTCAAAGGCCACATTTCAAAAAGTTTTACATAACTTTGCACAAATTTTTCATTCAAGATCACAACATATCATAATTTAGATTATTTAAACAATATGGGAGAACTTGTATTACAAAGAATGGGGATAGTGTAGAAAAGGGTCCACCATAGCTATGGACAGTGCAGAAGGGTCCACCAGTGTTTTGCTTATGATTCAGACAAAATTTGTTAGCTTTAGACCACATGAATGAATAAACAATGTCTATTGAATTGTAAACCCCAACTTTGATGAAATAACAATGAAAAATACCAAGTGGAGCAAAACATAAAAGAGAATCATCCAAGCTAGATTTTGGGTACTATTTTCTTCACCTATAAGTAGTACCTATTTCGAAGCATAAATGTTTTTGCTTACCTCTAGAAATGCATGTAATGACACTCTTCACACTCTTCAGGGAGACCTTGACAACCCTCTTCACAGCTCGATTGATTGGACACAGTGTTGACTCTTTAATAGTTAAAAGTCAAAACAAGAGGATGAGGATGAATCTTACGCTCTCATGTTTGTCAGTGATGCTAGCAATAGTGGAGGTGAAAGACGCTAGAGGTGACAACGAAGGAGGGGCGAGCTTACCTTATCCATGTGACGACATCATCTACCATGGGAGGTAGCCTGCTTTCCCTTATCGATTGATTGATATGATGTTGTTTCTATTGGAAAAGAGAATGAGTTCCACTTTTTATCAGCTGCCCAGCCAGGTTAGTAGTATGGACCCTATTTAAAAATGAAACAATGAAATTTAGCCACATGTCATGCACGCGTGGCATTTACTATGGAGTTAACAGAATAAATGACCAAGGGCTATTTTTAAGCATCTTCTAAAACTTTATGATTTTTTTGGAAAAAATGTTAAGGTTATTTTTTTACATCATAGAATATTAGGATTTGACCTATATTCTGTGTAAAACATTAGGGTTTAAAATGTATTTTTTGCCTTTTATGTTTTGTCCATTACTGTTTTATGTTATGTTCTACATATGTAGTGTCATTTAGGAGTGGACTTTGTATTTTATTATTTTTAGTTTTTCTTTTTCTTTTAGATTAAATTTTTTAGTTAATTTTTTATTATTAATTTTTTAAAATTAATAATATATATTTTAAACTTTTGTATGTTTTATTAATTTTATATATTTTCATTGATGTTGAAGAGTACAATGTAGTGATAAATTTGATCAATAATTTTTGTCCTGTGTTTCTATGAATAAAGGAATCGAATTTATTAGACACATAACACTCTCATTCTTCTCTCACTATTAACATTAGGGTTTTCTGATAATTTTCAATTATCTTCTTTTTTTAGGTTTTTAGTGCCATAGAAGAAAATGCTTAACTCAATTGGTCGTTGGCCTAATTTTCGTACTACAATTGGTTCTTCACCCAGTTGATATAAGGGTTATCAATGGTTTGTTGTTTTGTCAGCGTGATTATGTTGCTTAGAGCAAGATTGGTTTTGATTTTTAATTTTATTTTTGGTTTTTGTTTTTTAGACAAAAAAAGTATATAAATAAAAAAACAATACACTAATACAGTACAGCTACAAAAAAAATAAAAATTGAAAAAATAAAAAAATCGATAAAAATATACAAAAACAAAAAACGAAAATAAAAAGTTAAACCAAATGATTCCTTAAGCGTCGTTTTCTTATTTTGTTGTTTTGGCTGTTCAATGATAGTACTTCTAGTATACAATAACATTTCAATAATATAAAATTTTAGTAATATAAAATATTTTTCATTTTAAAATATAAATCATTTCATTATATTCTTCTCTTTAATTATGATTTTCTTTTTTAAAATTTTCTTATATGCATTTAGTTATATTTATTTGTTTATTATTTTAAATTTTATTTATTAAAAATTTATGAACTAAAAATTTAAACATACGAAATTAATTTTAAGAAAATTTTTATAGAAAAATTAAATTAATAAAAATTAAATTCAAATACATTGTTATAAAAATCTTCTATTGTATATTCATAATGCTTAATAAGATGAGAACATATGATCTAATTGAGATTAATTATATTGGTTATATTGACGTTAGATTTAAAAAAACAATCAATTTATCTTAAATATATTAAATTTAAAAGAGTTATTTATGAAAAAAATGCATTTATTGCGGCGAATTAATTAAAATATTATACTGACGATTAGTTGTATCTTATTTTTAAAGTATAATATATTATTTTTAAAAATAATTTATATATTATTCATTTATAATTTATTTAAATGCATTAGAAGATATTAATGTAAGTACTTGAGATGAAAACATAAATTATGACTCTTTATATGACGTGGAAAGATCTAGAAATCTTGACGATGATGATAAGGTATAACTTTCTTTATAAATATAATTTTTATAGTTTTATACTAAATATAATTTTAATTAAAATTATTAAAATTAATTATATATTAATAAATATTGATATTATATTTTTATTTTAATTATAAGTTTAATTATATTTTTTTTTCTTATGATTTAAAATTTTTATTATTCTATATCATTGTATATTTGTTTTATAACAGTTTAATATTACCTCTAAACTTTAAATATCTTTTTTTATCGATTTTATATTTGATTTATTTTTTTAAATACTGATCTCTTGAGTATAAATTGTGCAAAAACTCTCAAGTAATATCACGTATGGATCAAAAGTGGCCAGTGATATCTAATGTGGTTTATTTTTGAAATCATAAGCTACAAAATCCATATAACTAAACAAGTTAAAGCCTTATTCTAAGGTGAATAATTTGTTTTTGAAAAATAAGGTGAGTAAATTCTCGATCAGTTTCTTTTAGAAAATGAACCAATTAAGATCAGATATTTTCATAGTTCATTAGTATGGTTTGACTTTATAAGATGGACAAAATGGTTTTATATTTATTAAACTAATGTAGCTAATAATTATAAGCCTCGATCATCTATTCTAAACTTTTGGGTTAACCATATTTGTAGTGTTAAAGCTTTTATCATTTTCTTAATTGAGTTTTATACCTTTGAAACTTTCTATTAAAGTCTTATACCTATACAGATTAATAAAAGACAATTCTTATAGAATTTAATTAGGAAAATTGTGAAAGATTTAGGATTACAAATAGGATTATTCCGAATATTTGTAATTCGAAACCTTTCATAACTTTTTCAATTAAATCTTAAACCTTTTATAAAATTTTCAATTAAGTCTTATAAAGACTGCCTTTGATTAATCTGCATAGGTACAGGACTTTAATAGTAAGTTTTAAAGGTACAAGACTCATTTGGAAAAATGGTGAAAAGTTTAAAACTACAAATATAGTTATTCCCTAAACCTTTTTAATGATTTATTAACTTATTTTATGTTTTTTTGTATTAAAGGAATGGAAGTCTTTTTCTTGACATTAAACGTTGGCTATAAGAAATTCTTAAACATAAGGATTAAGAAAGTAAAAAGAAAGAATTTTTTGTACGGAGAAACTAAGAGTCATCTTTCTATTTTTGTTTCTATTTTTTATTTCTATTTTTGTGTTCTGTTTTTAGTTTATATACTATTTTTTATGGGCCATTTTGTATCAATTTTGGTTTTTTTTATTATCGTGTTTTTTATAAAGAAAAATGAAATTTTTTTTGTTGATATTTGTAATTAAAATAAAAGGCCTATTTAATTGATATTTATAAAAAATTAATTTAATATTGATAATCAACTATGAAACAAATTTAAAATTTTGGATCAAAACACTTGTATATATCTTTAAATATATTATTAATTAGTATATTATATTAATTATTTAATGTAAAAAATGTTGTTTATAAAATCTATTTTCAACTTATAGAAAAATAGATTTTTTTGTTTCTCTATTTTTGTTTTTATTTTTCTAATTTGTCAATAGAGAAACATAAATGCAACTAAACAAGTCATTAGTTTTTGTATTTTATTTGTGTGTTGTTTTTTCAGTTTTCACAATTTTTTTGTTTTCATATTTATAAAAATAAAAACTAGAAATGAAAAACAAAAAAACAAATCCAAACAATTCAGTGACCTGATAAACAAAATTAAATATACAAAATAATTTATAAATTACAAAATTTCAATACATTATTTAATAAGATAATAATATAAAATTAAAAATAATCTTTATTTGTAATTATATTCTCCTTGATAGTCAAGTTAGGCTTATTGAAACTTTTAATTTGTTTTTAGGGTTAAAATCACGGATAGTCCCTGTGATTTTCCAAACTATCATTTTAGTGTTTATAGTTTGAAAACTATCATTTTAGTTTATAAACTTTCATTTTTTTCAACCATTAGTCATCCTTTAGATTTGTTGATGTGGCATGGACACATGTCAAAAATTCATTAGTCCACATAAGTAAAATCTAATAGAGGACTAATGATTGAAAAAAAAAAGAAAGTTTAAGGATTGAAATTATAATTTTCAAACCATAAGGACTAAAACGATAATTTTAAAAATTATAGGGATTACTTATGATTTTAACTCTTGTTTTTATACATACATGTTATTTGTTGTCTTATTTAATAGTTTAAGAGCTTCAAAGGTATTAATACAAACATGATTAAATCATTACATACAACAAATAAATTATTTTAAGAGACAATTAGAATAGAAGATCTTTGACTCGACATAATAAAAAGAGAAAGATAATATAATTATTTATTTATAATTAGGATCTTCTTACTCTTATAATATTTTTAAAGTTAATAAATTACCATTTTTTTATATTTAAGAGCTATATAGGAGGTTTAACAAATTGAGGCAACTTGTTAACTGAAGTGATGCAATTTACTTGAAATAAAGACACTTAAAAGTAACATAATGATCTGTTTGGTCTAATTTTATGTTTTATTTATGTTTTTATTAGTTTTTTTGCATTTTTTCATATTTATATTTTATTCGTATGTTATTTTTTCAGTTTTTATATTATTTCTTGATTTTTGTATTTAAAAAATAGAAATAAAAATAAAAATACAATGAAACGGGCCTAATTTAGTAAAGGGTGATAAAACACACATAGTTTTTTTGTTGTATTTTTATGTGAAATAATTATCTTAATTATCTTTAAATAGAATAATATAATTTTGTTGAAACATGCATTTAGATATCCAAAAATAATTGAACTAATATAAATAGGACAAGTGATCTAATAAGGTGAGATTATTCATTTTGGAACACTAAAACGCATTCTTGAATATCTAAGAGTCATACTATTAACCTAAGAATGTGAGACAGTTAAGAAGTGTTATTAATTTTTAAATCAGTAAATGATACCAAAAAAGATCTTGAAATAAATAAGTCAATTAAAACTCTATGTAAAATGCACAATTTCATAAAAGCAACTGCAATTATCTTTTAAGTTGCTTTTATGAAATTGTGCCGATACCGATGGTATTGAACACTAATCGGTACGGAATTAATATGAAATTTATTGATTTTATACCGAATTCAAATATCAGCTGGTACCAATCGATATTGATCGGTATCGAAAAAAATAAAAATTTTTTTTTAAAAAAAAATTTGTATTTTGACCTTTTTAAATTTAAAATTAAGTTAAAAATTACATAATATAATATATTTATATATTATTTTATAAAATTTAGAAATTAATTTATAATTTAAAAAAATTATCTAAAATAATATTAATATTAATAAGTAATAATATAATACATTTTTTGAACCAATTTAATACGATAAAATATTTAATACCGTAATCAAAAGTCAAAATTGGAACCTTATCAGCATATCCACCTCTACGCACTCACATGGGATGAAACGACCTAATGCATTTACTCAAATGATTAAAATAACAACAAAACTAAAATAGTTATAATAAAGAGGAGAGTGATCTGCATCGTTCTCTCTCTAAAGGCTAAGTGGATCCCTCTCTTTCTCTCTCTAGAGGGGGGGTTCGCTCGCCGTCGTTCTTCGTCAAAATCACCCTGACCATTCCTTCTTATTTACTGGGCATGCCATTCACTTCTCTCGATTTTCTCTAGTTAAGATCCCCCAGTACCAAAGCTTGGTTCTTTTCTATGAAATATATAGGGTTCTGTTTTTAGCTTCTGTAAATATGGACCGATCCGATGGTACAGATTTCAAAGGCGTGCTTGATACTTCCTCCTCTGGTTTGTGCTGTCTCTCTCTCTATGTATATTTATGCATATATCTGTGTTCCGTTTTCAAGTTTAGATTTTTCTTAGTTGTTGTGGAAATTTCGTGTGCTCCTGGTCTTGTATGCTATGCTTTTTGTTTTTGGTGATTTTTTAAAATGGAACCTGAAATTACAAACATGAGATTTGAGAACTTTAGGGTTTGTTGGGTTTGATTTTAATTCTTTCATTGGAAGAGGTGAAAGTGTCTTTGTATTCTCCATAGTTTGGTATTGAGCTTGATCCGGTGCTGGTGTGTACAATATAGTTAATGTTGGATAATGAACACCCAAAGACGTGATATGCTTCTAATCTTTTAGGATTTTTACAGGCTTGAGTTGTGATTGACATTGATTTTTGTGTGAATGAGTGTCTTGATGAGTAGAGATTTAATAAAGTTACTTGAAGAGCAGGGTATCTAGTGTAAGTTGAAGATGTATGCGTCATTTTGGGGCATTGGACGACGAAATAAAAATTAGATTGGGTTTTTAATCCTTAGTATTGCATCACTTTTATGTTTAAGAATGCTTCAATAGGTCAAGACCTTTTTCCTGTTAAATGAATTGTCTTCTCTGAGTTCTCTGAAAATTCCTTAAAATACATTTCGATGTAATGCCAACGATGAGTATGAAAGACAGCCCTTATGAGCTGTGTTCTCGTGAATGAAGTACTTAGTAGTTGGTCTTTGTGGGATTTGTGTTGCTAATGTTTCTGCTAATATGTTCTTAAGCACGAGTCAGGAATGTTACTCTGTTTCCAGTGATTGCATGACTCTTAGGTGTAATTATCTTTTATTGCATGATTTTGTGCAATTCCTTGACATTTTTCTTTTTGGATTTACTGTTTTCAGGTTCATTCTTTGATGCATCGCAGTATGCATTTTTTGGTCAAAATGCTATGGAAGAAATGGAGCTGGGTGGTTTAGAAGATGAAGAAGATAATCCTGTTTTTGGATTGGTTGATGATCAGTATCATCTGTTTGAGAAAGATGAAGTAAGATTTTATTTCTTTTTTAGGGCGTTTTAACTGACTGCTATTGATTGTTTATGCCTTTAAAATTTACTGGCTGCTTTATAGGCTAAATACGAGTTAACATACTGTTGATTTGTGATATGGTTGTCTAATTACTTGATACCACTAAAGTTTCACATTGTTGTTGCATATTTTACATTCAAAATGTTCTGACGAATTGGTTTGTTGATAGATTTCTAATGTTGGATAATGTAAAAGTTTCTGGGATTCATTTTCAACTAATAATAGTTGCTCTTACAAATAATGGTTAACTGTACATAAAACTGATGTTTCCAAATGATATTAGTATCTGGAAGAAATTTCTTTTCTCTCATGGAATTGTTGAAAGGAAATGAAAACTTATCCTGAAGCAGATGTAACTGATCTTTAGAAGTTTGACAAGAATTTATTGGAAGCTAAATTTTGTGCAATTATATTCGGGGAAAAATAACATGTAAATGATAGTGTGTGGTTTGCTTTTTTATTAATCTCAAATCTCTTCTACTATAGATATTTTGCTTGACTTATGTACCACCAGTGTATTAAATCCGGTACCAGTACCGGTACCGGATTGGCCTCGAAAACGGTACTGTACCAGTACCGGTACCATTTCGGATAATTTTTTAAAATTATAAATTAATTCCTGAATTTTGTAAAATTTATGAAATGGTCTATAAATATATTATATTATGTAGTTTTTAACTTAACTTTAAATTTAAAAAGATCAAAATACAAAATTTTTCTTTTAAAAAATAAATTTTTTTTTTTACCGGTATCGGCCCCGGCTAGTATTTGAATCCGGTATGGAATCTATCGGTGGTACCGGCTGGTATTTGAATCCGATACGGAATTGATAGATTCCGTACCAGTTTGTGTCCGGTACCGGCTGGTACCGAACACACTGTGTACCACTTGAACACCTCTCATTTATTTTTCATGTTTCTGGTGGCTACAGTATGCTAAGCTGTGCTAAGTTGTCTGATTATTGGCTTGTAACAGTAGGATGGTCATTTTCATAGTCTATCTTAACTTGAAAGTTTTTGGTCCATGACAACCATCATAAGAACTCTTCTTTATTTTATTCCAGGGTGCAGGTTTAGGATCTTTATCAGATGTTGATGATCTTGCTACTACATATGCAAAGGTGAGATGTCTATACTAATATCTGCGACTAAGAGCAAGCTTAAGTATCATCCTGTGTTTATGACATTCCTTTTAACAATTTTGTAATAATTGTGAAAATGTCAACTATTGGCTTTTAATTTGATCAATGCTTCATGGTTTTCTTCTTTTAAGTGCAGATATGACCTTTTACCCTATGGTTGTTCCAGAGATCCCTGTTTACTTCCTCTTTTTTAGAGTCCTAGTGTTCTGAGGCAGTTTAGTGTCACTATATCATGTTGACAGTGAAACAAGCAATTGAGTATCCTGCTATTATTTGGCATTACCTGATTAAAAGTTGGAAGTTGCAAATTGTGTAAGCTTCCTCTGAATGAAACATAAAAAAGGAAGAGTAGTTCGTCCATTAAAAGATAGAGAAACCACTTCATGTGTCCTAGGCTAATTTGTTTGTAGGAATCAAGTGCAAGGTTTGTATAGTAGTAGCTCTTATCATTCTTGGGAGGGCATGTGGCAAAATGTTTGTTCTTAACCAGAGTGGTAGTGTGCTTTTTTTATTTTTTGAAGTGTTTTGCAAAAGGAATACCCAATCAAGCAATCTAACTATCGATACCCATACAGACAATTTGAAATGCTAGTGATTTGTCTTCCACATAATGCTCGAGATTTTTTTTTTTTAATGATGTACAGAATGACTGTTTCTTTTTACTTGTCCAAGTGTCAGCTCTGTTCTGTTGTGTCTCTGTGTTCTATGTTCATGCTTTGGGATTCTTATTTAGGTTTTTATGGTTTGACCTTGAATATATTGTCACTTGTATAGCTGAACAGAGTTGTCACCGGTCCAAGAAATCCAGGAGTTATTGGTGATAGAGGATCTGGATCCTTTTCAAGGGAAAGTGAGTTTAACTGTTTCCTACAGTTTTCCAGGTTATGTTGGGATAGTGTCAAAAATATACTTAGCTTGCATTTTCTGCTGATTTTCTTTGTGTGTATATGAATATGGCAATCTTTTGAAAGGTTAATTCTCTCTCTTGATGTGAAGGGTAACCTATTTGTGCACGATCAACTTGCAATTTATTTGCATCCAGTTGTGATTTATTCTAAGCTTAAAAGTTGGATTTTGTTTTTTTTTTCCCAAATAAAGATAATTACTGAAAGTATTTTAAGTCCTTTCCTAATTCTTGTAAAGTTATTTTCCAGTAGCCACTTTGATTTTTGGTTGTCACATCTTTATCCACTGAACCTTTTTAATTATATTGTTTATTTTTGAATTCTGTCCCTTGCAATCTACATATTTGTCAATTTTGCTGCACATGTCCAGTTAGCGTTGGCAAGTTTTTCATCTTCTTCTACAATAGAAGCAAAAGGGCATCTCCTTTTTGGTTTAATGATACCTTAAACATTTTAGCTTGTTATTGTATTCAAAGATTGAACTTTGTTGATGAGTAACCATACAATATCGTAAGTCATTTTACACATTTTCTTGATGTTTATGTATTCTTGAACTGCCCGTAAAATCTAATTGAAGGTTAAAAAAAATCCTGATAATACTAAAATTGTGGCAGCAGCTTACCCATTTACTTCATAAAAAATCAGAATAGGGCAGCATAACCTATTTTTTTATATAATATCTCTAGAATCTTGAGCGTCTGTACACATGATTTTTCATATCAAGGCTTTGTTGTCTTTCTGGTCACTTTTTCCTCACCAGATCGTGTCTTTAAGCTTCTGACTCCTTAATGTACTCCTGAAAATTATGTTCTCAGGCAACTATGGTTCATTGATGGCTACGAATGAAAATTTTATTTCCGAAGTAATTATTGTTTGATCATAGTTTATGAAGGTAGACACATTTCTTGAATTGTTGTAAACTATTTTGAATTAGTCTGCCTAATTTCTTTCTGGTTGTTAGCAGGTAGTGCATTGATATGTAAAATATCTGTGACTAGTATTGATTTTGTATTAGAGCCTACTTTAACATCACATTCTTTTCAGGTTCATCTGTGACAGATTGGGCACAGGATGGCGAATTTTCATGCTGGTTAGATCAGCAGGTATTTGATGCAGAGAATGCTCCAGAAGGAAAGAGATGGTCATCGCAGCCACAACCTTCATCTGCTCGTTTTACTACTGAGTCAAAACCTTTGTACAGAACTTCCACATATCCTCAGCAGCCATTGCAATATCACTTTTCAAGTGAACCTCCTCTTGTACCAAAATCAGAGTTCACATCTTTTCCTCCTCCTGGAGGTAGAAGTCAACAGGCTTCTCCACACAACCTGAGCATTCCTTCTCTTTATGGTGGAATGCAGTTGCCATTCTCTGGTCCAAACCTTTCCCCTTTATGCAGTTCTAATTGTCATAGGGCTGGTTTACATCAGGGTTTGCACTATGGTGGAAATGTGTCACATGTTACTTCCCCTGGCCTTTCTTTTAGTAACAGGCCACAAACACATTGGGTTGACCATTCAGGACTATTGCATGTAGATCATCCAAGTTTGTTACAGAGTGTGTTGCAGCGGCAATTGTCTCTTGAAGATGGACTAATGTCCTTGCAGTTCTTATCACAGCAGCAGCAGCAGCTGCTACAACAGAGATTGCACCCATCTGTTCATCCATCTTTGGTTCATCATGCTGCAATACAATCCCAGACTTATGGTGCCCATCATTCTTCATCACATATTAGGGAACCAAAACATAAATCGTCTCAAAGAGGGAGGCAGAATATTCGATCTTCACAACAAGGCTCTGATACTAGTAGTCAGAAAAGTGATAGTGGCTTGGTTCAGTTTAGGTCAAAGTATATGACAGCTGATGAGATAGAGAGCATTCTGAAGATGCAGCACGCTGCAGCACACAACAGTGACCCATACATTGATGATTACTACCATCAGGCAAGTCTTGCCAAAAGGTCTGGGTCAAGATCAAAACACCATTTCTGCCCTTTGCAACTGAAAGAGCTTCCATCTCGATCTCGTAACAGTTCAGACCAGCATTCGCATGTCCATGTTGATGCTCTTGGGAAAATTCCCATTCCTTCTATACGTAGGCCTCACTCTCTCCTTGAAGTTGATCCTTCTGGTAGTGGTGATGGAAGCTCTGAACATATGTCTGAGAGGCCCCTGGAACAGGAACCTTTACTCGCAGCTAGGATCACTATTGAAGATTGCCTGGCTGTTCTTCTTGATGTAGAGGATATCGATCGGTTCTTGCTATATAATCAACCCCAGGATGGTGGCAGCCATCTCAGGCATAAACGACAAATCCTTCTGGAAACTGTAGCTACGTCGCTCCAGCTTGTTGATCCCCTGGGCCAAAGTGGTAAAACTGTTGGTTTGGCATCGAAGGATGACATTGTCTTCTTGAGGCTAGTTTCTCTTCCTAAAGGACGAAAACTGATCTCCAAGTTCCTTAAGCTTCTATCTCTTAGCAGCGAGCTCACTCGAATTGTCTGCATGGTCATTTTCCGTCACTTGAGGTTTTTGTTTGGTGGCGTTCCCTCAGATCCAGGAGCAGCTGAGACAACAGTGAATCTGGTGAAGACAGTTTCTACCTGTGTCAGTGTAATGGATCTCCAGGCATTAAGTGCTTGTCTTGTTGCAGTTGTTTGTTCTACAGAGCAACCTCCTTTCCGACCTCTTGGTAGTCCTACTGGAGATGGGGCCTCCATTATCTTGAAGTCACTTCTTGAAAAAGCGACTAAACTATTAAATGATCCCCAGGCTGCTGCTAACTGCAACATGTCTAATTTTGCTCTTTGGCAGGCTTCCTTTGATGAATTTTTTGATCTTCTTACCAAATATTGCCAGCATAAATACGACACAATACTACAGTCAGTCTATGCAAAGACCCCTTTCAGTACTGAAGATATTGATTCAGAGATACACGCAGCAACAAAATCTGAAATGCCTGTAGAGCTTTTGCGTGCATGCCTCCCACATACTAATGATCGCCAGATGGAGCTTTTAAGACATTTTGGGCAGCACCGAGATCCTGTTAGTTTATCAAATCCACAATCAGGGAATGGTGATCATCTAAATTCTGAATCTGTGAGGAGTTGAGATCATTATGTGCCCTTCCTTCGACAAAGCTAAAATATTGAGAAGTGGAAGAGATGGATGCTCATATATATTGTTGGGAGTTTAACAGCCGAGCTCTGTCTTTAGTTGTTTTCCTTTGAGAATATTACAAGAAATGCTCATATTCATGACTTTATAGCCATGCATAAATGTTTATCGTCATGATGGAAAATATTCATGGACGATGATGACTGGAAGTGATTTTTACTTCTGGGGAGCGTTATTTTATTGCTCTTTTGTTGTAACACACTGGAGAGAATCTGAAGCTAGGGGGTTAGAATGTACAGTTGTGGTCTTACAAACCCATCAAGAACTTGCTTTATCTATGTTCTGTTATTGTCTGCAAAGATTGGCGTAGGTGTTCTACTACTTGTTGGACCTTGCTAGCTATGTAGGAGTTATTGTTTCAGTGATTTCAATAATTGTTCTCTGGGGATATAAGTACCGAAAAGTGTTCCAGGAAGCATGAACCACAGAAACTTCATATTTTCTGTTTTTCCAGCCTTTTCATTTTGTACTTTGCTAATATTTTGTTCTGCATTATGTTCATAGAATATGTGTTCCTGTTTTTTAATGCAAATATAAATTTAAAATCAACTGATTAGCAGTTCTATTTGTTAGGAAGTCGACTGAATTTTAATGTTCAGTTAATTATATGCAACTTATGTGGTTTTGTTCGGTTAATTAATGTTCAGTTAATTATATATATATTTATATTTATATTCAAGCATCAACTACGGAACTGCATAATAAGAAGGGGGTGACAATTTAAAATTAATTTTTAGACCTTAAAGTTTAATTAATATTTAATTCAGATGTTTAAAAATAATTTTAATATTTTAAAAACGTTAAAAAAAATTTAAATTAATTTCTGTCACTGGTAATGTTCGTTAGAATTTTTTTAAAAATATTTTTATAACTTTATGTATGATATGACCTTTACCTAAGAAGCGGATCTGTACAACATACCTTGATGTTGTTGAAGAGCATAGTGGACAGCTATCAAGAAAGTTCAAAATGATGTCAACTAACTAAAAAGAGAATTCGAATCCATGGAGGATGAGCTTGGGAAGCTTACTCGATCTTAGTTCTTTCCTTTTATTGTTTCTTAATGTGAAGTGAAATTTGCAGTTCTTTCTTCCTGTAGCAGGAAGCTTGTCCATTGGACTTTATATCAAACTTTTTGCCTCACTTGTTGTATAGCTTCAGTTTAAGTTTCACTTACGAAGTTTAGAGGTTATTGAACGAAGTTATTTGAACCTTTCAGCAATTTGTGCAGAAAGTTGTGAGATATCCTTCAGTGGTTTCCAAGCTGCTTGAAACTATTGCATTTTAGCCAAAACTGCTTTCGGGGTCTATGGCCGATACAAGAAGAGTATGAAAGTGTCTGTTTATGGCTGTGGTAGTATCACATAAATTATAAGTAGATTAACAATTTAACAGTAAAGGATAAAAGTTCGACAGAGATAAATTAAGCATCGTACAGAACCGAAAATTCATGATTATGAATATCGCATGAATGATTCAGAAAAGGAGAAATTCATAACTGAAACAATGTATATAATTTACAAATACTTGCAGGATCCAAGATGCTCTTCTGTTGCAGTCAAGGTTGGAAGTTTCACCCTCGATGGTTCCACAGAACCACTCGATCTCTGTGGATTGAATTTGATGTATGCAATGTTTCTATGATCATTTTCTAAGCTGTACAAAAGTTGGCCAGTTGCATAGCTTCCAAGAAGCTGGTATGATCTCTCTGATTGGTCCATTGCCAAGCATATATCTTCAGCACCTGAAAAATTTTCCCACAAAACCAAAACTTTCTGATATATGTGATGACCAACTTCTCCATCTACGCATATACTTTAAGTTTATCAGAATCAAGGACAAGCAACTCACAAGCTGCAAGTTCCAGTTGAGTGTTATAAATGAAACTGAGGGTATCAGAAATCTCCTGTTCGAATTGAAGAAAAGGTCCACTCTCGAACTTCATCTTCCTAAGCTTACAGAGACCTTCT
>JAOXYD010000003.1:2548828-2567493 GCA_028565735.1 Pinacopodium congolense | reverse complement strand
GATTAATTTTATTTGTTATAATTTTTTAAAAGGATGATAGATCTTCCGATGACCAACTTTTTAAGATTTTTCACTTCAGTGTTCAACCTTTAAAAATTTTCAATTTTGTGACTAAACTTCTAAAACTTGTTCAATTCAGGTATTTTGTGAATTTTTTTACTAACGTAACTAACAGAATATGACGCATGTATGTTCAAGTGGAAATTATATACATGTAGATGTCTATATGTATAACCCAACTATTGATCAACTTTCAAACGTTTTCAATTAAGTGATTAAGTTTTAAATTTTTTTAATTTAGCGACTAAACTTCCAAAACTCGTTCAATTCAAGTATTATGTTAATTTTTTGCTAACGTAGCTAACAGAACATGACACATAGATGTTCACATGGTAAAATATACACATGTGCATGTCTACATGTATAACCTGACCATTGATCAACCTTTAAGAGTTTTCAATTTAGTGATTAAGTTTTAAAATTCTTCAATTTAGTGATTAACCTTTTAATAGGTAATTAGTCGCAATAATATTTTAGTAGGAAGTGTTATACAACAATTTTTAAGTTTGGTTAATAAATATTTAATTATATATTAAACTCGTTTTTAAAGAATACTCAAGCTTTAGATTTGATAGTCTTCGATCTAAAGGAAACAATTTATGAATAAAATTTTTAAATTAAATATATAGTAGTAATAAAAATATATTTTATAAATAAATTTAAATATAATGATATATTATTAATTTATAAAAATAACTATCAACATAAAAAAATATTCCTTCAAAAGATTGAAAACTATTATATGGAAAAATAAAAACACAATATATGATTTCACTATAAATTTTTAAAAAAAATAATCATTTTGTATAAAATTGTAAAATTATTACGTAAAACCTTATATTTCCATCTTTTCACATATAAATTATGATATTAGTTATTAATACTTTAAAAAGATAATATAGATATAATAAGGAAGGTAATGTAATTTGTAATGATTAAGAATCTATTATAGGTATGACATAATAATGAAATTATTTTCTAAATTCTAATATATTATCTATTTAACTAACATTTAAAAAGATGAAAATATGAAGTTTAGTATTAAATGAATTATGATAAATATATTCTTTAAAGCAAGTATATTATTTTGAAAATAAATAAATAATGTATGAAAATTCAAAAAATAACTCCATTGTCATGCCATACCTATTATAAATTCTTAATCATTAAAATTTACGTTATCTTTCTAATTATATTTATATTAATTTTTTAATATACTAATAACTAATATCATAATTAACATATAAAAAGATGGAAAGGTGAAATTTTATGCAATAATTTTGTAGTTTTATATTATAAAA
Source organism: Pinacopodium congolense (assembly GCA_028565735.1). Lineage (NCBI taxonomy): Eukaryota > Viridiplantae > Streptophyta > Magnoliopsida > Malpighiales > Erythroxylaceae > Pinacopodium > Pinacopodium congolense. The sequence goes on along the minus strand of JAOXYD010000003.1, from coordinate 2,566,132 downwards.
TGATTAAAATATTTTAAGAACTTATAGTAAAGTCCTAAATTGATTTTTTTTCAATGGAATAATTTTTAATCTTTTTAAGGAATAATTTTTATATTTTTCTTTAATATAAATTAATAATATATTTTAAAACTTAAATTTATTTGTAATTTAAAAGATTTATTCACGAATTGTTTCCTTTAGGTAAAAGACTTATCAAATCTAAATATTGGACATCCTTTCAAAAAGAATCTAACATGTAATTTAATATTTGCTAACTATATTTAAAAGTTGTTATATAATATTAACTAATAAAATATTAGTGCATCTAATCACTTGAAAAAAGGTTGGTTATTAAATTAAAAAATTTTAAACGTATGACACTAAAGTAAAAAAAAAAACTTAAAAAGTTTGTCACTAAATTGAAAACTTTTAAAGATTAATCAGTAGTTAGATTGTACATATGGGCATCCATGTATACGTATTTTGCCATGTAAAATTCTATATGTTAGGCTTCAATTGTTGCGTTAATGAAAAATTAATAGAGTTTAGTTTTTAACCTGAGTCCAATAAGTTTTAAAATGTTGATTACTGAATTAAAAGCTTTTAAAAGTTAGATATTAAAAAGAAAAAACTTCATTTTTCCCACAAAAAAAAAAGAAAAAACCTTTAAAAGTTGGATACTAATGAATCTATTATCCTAAATTTTTACTATGAACAAATTTTTTGAGTGACAACCCTTACAAAAACCCAGTCTTCTTTGTAAAGGTAGAGAATAACCTTTTATAAATCTTATTTAAAGATGAACAAGAACCTTTCAAAATCTTCTTTACGAAGGTGAAAAAGAACCCAGTAATCTTACTTTGAAATGAGTGAAGAGTAACCTAACAAAATCATCAATCTTGATTTCAAAAGGGTGAAGAGTAACCTTGAATTACAAACCCAAAAATTAAATGACAAAGCCACAACTTAAACATGCACAATCTGAACAACTTGCTTGATTAAAACAATGCATAAGGGCTTAGAAATACACAACGAATACAACAAAATGTTCTTTCAACTCTCAAAGCTTCTCTCAATAGTTGTTCAATCAATCATGGCTCAATCAGTTCATCTAAAGCTATAAAACTGCTCCCGCTATTTCTTAACCATGTCTTTATAATCTTCCTAAACTCAAGAATACATTAGACACACTTCTTAACCATCAGACTAACTCAAAGAACTATTAAAAGTAGGCAAGAAATAGCCATTACCTGCTATTAGCCCTAATTGGTCGACCACTGGGTAAAACTAACACCAACAAACTGATTGATTAGTCTATCTTAATTTCATACCTATCAAATCATACCTTTAAGACTGGTCGACCAATCCTTCTAGAAATCAGTTTTCTAGATTTTACAAACTTTCAAGACATCGTAAAACATCCTAAAACCGATTTATTTACACCATAAAAAATTTTAACCAAGTTTAAAAATTTATCATAAAGATTTTAGTAATCAAGATTCTTCAATTAAAAACAAAATTTTAAAATTTCTTGATCCATAAAACTTTATATACTTTTTTAAACTTTTCAAAACTCCAAATCTTTTCAATGTTTTCCAAACTTTCCAAAATAATTATTTTCATGAAAACTTGACTGTACCAGGTTCAAAAGATTCTCTTAAGTGATTTCAAACACCGATGTCTTTTAATTGAATTAAAAATGTCTTATTGTTATATGAAAATTTATAAACTTTTTCAAAATATATGCAATACAAAAGTTTATCAAACAATTTCCCAATTTTTTCAAACATCTCAAAATAATTTTTCTCATGGGATATTAACTCAAATACGCTAAAACTTTTTCCTAAAATATTTTACCATATCAAGAGGGAGTTCTTTAAAACCTTCACTAAATTTATTTTTGATTATGAAACATTATATGCAACAATCTAACATGAAAGATATATGCAAAGTCTTGAACAAAATGTAATACACACGTATATAAAGAGCATTTAAGAACATTAAGAAGACCAAGACAAGAATTACATTAAGAAATTACAAAAATCAACCTATTAAACCTTAGCTATTTTGATCTTGATCACCACCTTTGTTTTACTCTTCGTTTCGATTTCCCCTTAACTCTAATTTTCATCAAAATATATCTTCTTTAGCTTTAAAATATGTTCATGCAAATCATCTAAATTCCTATCTTTCAAATAAAATAAATCATTAGTAATAAGCTTATTTTGTATCATTAAAACTATTAATTAAAATCTCCCTTAATTTAACAATCTCTTCCTTTTTATGATGACAAAATATGTGACATTAAAGAAATATAAAATGCAAAATACATTTGCAAAGTAAGCCATATTGCTCTTCTTTAATCCATGCATCATAAAATGATCAAATGAAATTCTTATCTTTCCCTTTGGTATCACTAATTTCTTTCCCCCTTGTTAACATCGTCAAAAAGTTATAAAAAGAATTAAATAGATACTAATTAATAATTGTTATTTACTCTTTTTAACAATAATTGCTATAAAAAGGTTTATAAGAAAGTTAAAAAGCATACATAATTATACAAAGATATCAATAAACAATTATACAAAGATATCAATCATTACGAAAATCAATCATTACGAAAGAATTCACAAGATTATCAAACAGAACATACATAATTTCACATGATTTTCAAATATACCTACCATAAAACATCCTTTATTCTCCTAATCATGCAAAGATATCTCTAATTCATCTATATCTCCTCCTAAATTTGTGTGATATTGAATGTTACTCCCTTAAAACTACGCATTAGAAGGGGGATCTAAATATATATCATGTATCAAAACTCAATTATAACGTGACAAACAATTCGTATATCACAAGAAAAATTTAAATGACAACTCTCCCTACATAAAACATCTAATGTAACTAAGCTTCTCCCCTAAAAACTTGCAAAAAATAATTGAAAAATACTAAATTATATATTACCTTTAAATTTATGTTTCATGAAAATTTTCTTCATCATGTAAACATCACTTCCCCCTTTTTGTAAAATCAATATTCTAAGATATTTGGACAGTACACGTGCAAAACATTTTTCAAAGCATGTACCAATTTAACAAAATAATAGCAATTTAAAAAATCGTTCTATTTTACTCATGTAATAAGCATTTAATAGCTCTCTTTAAATATATGTAACAAATATTTCGACCTAAGATATGTATGTCAAAATATAATATTCTCAAGGGTAAATTTCATCAAGCATATATGTAGTTTGAAAAACTATTAATTAAGTTTATATAATTTAAAAACTATCAAATCAATCCTAAAAATTTGAAATTATTATCGTTTGTCAGTTTCTCTGTCAATTTTGTCCTATGTGAATAGACGAAGATACATGACATGCCACTTGGTGGTCACGTGGACATGCCACGTATATGAGTTAAAATCATTCACGACCCCAATGATTTGTTAAACCATTAATTAGGTCCTTATAATTTCAAAACTATCAAATAGATCGCTAAAGTTTCTAATTAAGGACTTAATTGATAATTTATCAAACTATAATGACCTAATTGATAGTTTACCAAACTATAAGGAGTTAAATGATCTAAAATCTAATTAACGGATACTTTTAATAATTAAAATAAAATATTTAATAATTAAAAAAATATGTGCTGTAAATACTGTATTCCTATAATAAAGTATACGAAAATTTTAAATTAAAATTTAAAAAATCAAATAATCGATAAAAATATTTTTTCTTTTACAAGTTCAATATAAATGACATTGGATATATGTGAGAGTAAGGTAAACATATTTATTGTATAAATAACACAGTATTAATTATTTTATATTGATAAAATTTTGAGTTAATAATATTTTAGTTTATAAAATAAAATATTTTATTTATATCCAATTGAAATTAAATATAAAAAATTATTTTAATTTTTTTAAATAATCATATTTTATTTTATGATTAATTTAAAAATGTTTTAAATTATATTCTAACCTATTTTATTTAGATCCAATAAAAATTGAATATAAAAAAATTCTTTTAAATTTAAGTCATATAAAATCATATCTAAACAAAATTATTATTAACTCAAAAAATTATTAATTTTAAATAATTAATACTGTGTTATTTATACAATAAATACATTTATCTTACTCTCACATATATCTAATGTCACATATATTAAACTTTTAAAAGAAAAAATATTTTTATAGTTTATTTGATTTTTTAAATTTAATTTAAAATTTTCGTATACTTTATTAAGGGAACATAATATTTGCAACATATATTTTTTAAATTATCAAATATTTTATTTTAATTATTAAAATCATCCATTAATTATGTTTAAAAACATTTAATTCCTTATATTTTGGTAAACTATTAATTAGATCCCCATTATTTGATAAATTATTAATTAAGTCCTTAATTTGAAACTATAGGAATCTATTTGATATTTTTGAAACTACAAGAACCTAATTGATAGTTAACCAAATTATAGGGGTCCTAAATGATTTTAACTTATACACGTGGCATACCATGTGTCCCGTTTATCCACGTAGGACAAGATTGACAGAGGGACTGATGGATGACAATAATTTCAAATTTTAGAGACTAATTTGACAATTTTTAAACTACAGGTACTTAATTAATAGTTTTGCAAACTATAGAAATGCTTGATGAAATTTATCCTGTTCTTAAATGGAACCAATATAAAGGCAATTGTATATCTCCTTTATGTACCTCTAATTTTTACCTCATTCTCTTCCTCACTTAATTTAATAATGTACTTATTTGGTTCACATGATATCGTTATTGAAATTGTTAGAGATATCATTGTAAAATCGTCATTTAACATTGATGGAGATGATATCAATTGCTTATATCCATTTGATACCAATTAATATTACCTTATAAATAAAAAGTCCTTAGAGGTTAGCTTAAAATCCTTTCTCATCCTATATTCTAGATTTTTTTCTTAACATTATTTGTTTCATAAACTAAAATCTCTTAATATGACCAAAATTGTTACAAAATTAGCATGTTAAATATGCATTTTGTGAATAATAATGATTCTTAATGCTTCTATATGCATATGCATTCTAAAGTTCTCTTTTATGATGTGTTCTTTTAGGATAATGAGCCCTTGGATATGTATAAAGTGTGCTAGACCTAAATGTAAGGATTATAAGCATTTATCATATCATTTTGTCGAAAATGAGACCTAAATGAATAAGGATTTCTGTAAAAGTTGTTCTTATTCCTATTTTGATGACTTTACGATCGAAGCCTAAATGAGTGAGAGTGACGTTGTGAATTTGCATAAAATTTATGCTTATTTCTAACTTAATGCGGTTACAATCTAAATCTAGACTTTGAAAAATACATAAATGCATGAAACTTTTCCTTTGCTTGGGATTTGAGGATAATACATCAGACTTATATAAGGATTTAGGCAAATTCTCATCATGCAATGATTTTCCATTCACAAAAGTTGTTTTGGCATTGGGTGTACTCCTATGAGTACAACCAATCATATTTCTTATCATTAGATGACTTTCAGACTTCGACCATACTCACTAATTTTTCATTCTTTTGAGTGAATTTTAAAAAGGATTTTTTGAGAGCATTGATCTTCTCCTTCGATGCCTCATTATCATGCAACGATTCATACTCATCATGCTTAGCAATAAACACACTCCTAGATTCTACCATACATTGTAAATACTCATCATACTTAGAAACAACCACACTCATAGATTATATTATGTCACGCAAATCACACTTCAATTTTTCATGATCCAACATGTGTGTATATAAGAACTTCAGGGTTTCCTTATACTTGAAAGAAAATTTCTTTCTTTTTAAACTCATGACCTTAAATTATTTAACTAATTCATCATAAGAAAGCTTATCACAATCATCATCATTATCATATGGGTTAGAGTAAGAAGGTATTTCATAATTGTTGTTGTAAGAATTTGATAAAAAAGGTACTTCATCCTCTTTCCTCATGAAACTCATGTGAGATACCTCCTCTAACAAATGCTTACTCTCCACTTTTCTAACCTTATTAGTGCCTTCATGAATAGCCTTGAATCTACACTAAATCTCATTAGTTGAATTATACATTGAAACTTCATTGAGTACACTTCTGTCTAATACACAAAATAAAATATGTATAGCATCACTATTTAAAGAAACTAATTCCTTTTTATGAGCATCTTATTCCTCTTTTAATTTAGGATTTTTTTTGACTCATTTACTACTTTATTAAGAATAAAAGGGCCATTAGACATAATTTCCTATAAATCTATACTTTTATAGATTAAGAAAAATTCCATCCTAATTTTTTAATATGAAAAATCATTTCTATAAAAAAATGGAGCTCTACTCATAAATTGCACTTCTTAACTAATAAGAAACTTAATATATCAAAATATGCCATAATGATGTTTACTTATTAATTTTATTAAAAATTTGTAAGCAACGTATGAGATCTACTCTGATATCAATTATTAACCTTAATGACACTCAAGAGGAAAGGGAGTGAATTAGGTGACTACAAGACTTCTACACTTAACACCTAAATTGGGTTTTTGAAGAACACAATCCCTAACCAAAATATATCCTAGTATAATGAGTATGTTTATGCAAAATTAATTATAAATGAAATACACAAGCAAATAATATAAAGAGTTAAGGAAAAGAGAGTCAACAAACTAATTTTTATAGTGGTTTAGTAAGACAATGTTTGCCTACGTCCACTTTCTAATAACTTGTTAGAGCCTACGTCTACTTTCTAACAATTTGTTAGAAATTTTCAATATGAATAATCTTCTTTAGGTGAAGGGAAATCCTTGTAAAAATCAATGTGCCTTATGAAGATAAAGAGCAATTTTTTGAATATCTTTTTAAGGTGAAGAGGAATCTTTTGAGATCTTATTTATAAGAGTGAAGGGGAAGCAAATATTCTTACTTTCCAATAGGTGAAGAGTTACCCAATAAAATCATCAATCTTACATTCAAAAGGGGTGAAAATTAATCCTTAATAACAAACTCCAAAATCAAATATCCAAGCCCCAACTTAAGCATACATAATCTTAGTAACTTGCTTGATCAAAACAATACACAAGCCACACAAATACACAATGAATGCAAAAAAAAAAAAAAAAGAAAGAAAGAAAGAAAGAAAGCTCTTTCAACTCTTAAAGCTTCTCTCATCTCCTTTTCATTTAACCATGACTCAATAAGTTCATCTAAAGTTATAAAACTTCATCCACTACCTTTTAACCATATATATATATATATATATAAGCTTTACAAACTAAAAAATAATATTATACACACTTTCTAACCATTATACTAACTTCAAAAATTGTTTGAAGTAAGAAAGAATTATTCGTTACCCGTTGTAAGCCCAACTAGTTGACCATTGGATAAGATTGGATGACTAGTCATTGATCCACTATACACATAGACCGGTTAAGCAATCTGTCTTATTTTTACACTAATCGACCACACTTCCATGATTAGTGGTTTAGTCTCTTTCGAAACCAGTTTTTCAGGTTCTACAAACTTCTAAAACATCACAGAGGATCCCAAAACCAATTCCTTTGTACAAAAAAAAAAAAAATTTAACCAAGTTTCAAAAGTTTCCCACAAATTTTAGAGATCAACACCCTTCATTTAAAAACAAAAACTCAAAATGTATTGATATAAGAAAATCTATGCACTTTCAAACTTTTCAAAACTCCAAATTCTTTTAAAGTTTTTTGTACTTTCTATAACTACTTCTTATAAAGTCTTGATTCCACTAAGTTTAAAAAGTTCCTAAAGTAATTTTAGACATCAAGATCTTTTAATTTAACTAAAAAACAAAATAGATCTTGTTATATGAAAATTTATGCATTTTTTAAAGCATATACAATTCAAAAAATTTTCAAATATCTCAAAACTAATTTTCTCATCAAACCTTGACTTAACACAAACTAAAAAACTTTCTCCAAATATTTCGAAACATCAATCGAGATTTCTTTAAAATCTTTATCAAATTTCCTCTTGATTATGAAACACTATATGCAAAAACCTAATATGCAAGTCATATGCAAAGTTTTAAACAAAATGCAATGCACACATGTATGAAGGGCACTTAAGAACATTGATAAGATCATGATAATATTTAAAATAAGAAATTACAAAGATCAACTTATTAAACCTTAACTATCTTGATTTTAATTACCTCCTTCATTTTGCTCTTCGTATCAATTTCTCTTGAACTTTAATTTTCATCCAAATAAGTCTCTTTTGTATCCAAAATATGTTCATGCAATTGATCAAAATTCTTATATTTCAAATTAAACAAAATCATTAGAAATAAATTTGTTTTGTCATCGTCAAAACTATTAATTGAAACTTCCTTTGGTTCAATACATAGATTTTAAGATAATAGGTTTATATTTTTAATTTAAAGGAATGATATGTATACATTTCAACCTTTCAATTTGCACATTTAAATTGTTTAACATGAGTCACTCATACAAAGTGAGACATTTTGCATTTAATACAAATAACAATTATCAATTTATACACCTATTAGGATTTACATCTTAGTGAATTGATGGCTATTACTTAATTATCGAGTGTTAAATATTAAAGGTTAAAATTTTAATTATTACTAGATTTTAACACTAGAAAAACACACATTCTTTTACTTGGGAATATTTAAAAATATAGTATGTAAGTTGCTAGATTATTTTAATAATCTGTAGTGGCTCATGAAAGTTATTAAACTAATTTTAATGAAAGTGTGGCTCCAAATAATTGTTATTGGCCTCAAGGTAATTAGAATCAAAAGGGTTTTGAAACCCCTCCACTCTCCTTTAAAAACTAACAATTAAAAAATAACTTCTTGAACTAATTTTAATGAAGTGTGACCTAAAATGATCATTATTGGCCTTAAGGTAATTAGAATCAAAAGGGTTTTGAAATCCCTAAACTCTCCTTTTAAAACTAACAATTAAAAAAGAAGGAAATTAATATATGTAACTTTAAAAAAATTTTAACATATTTTTACCATAAAAAAATTTATAGAAAAGAAAGGTGGAGAGGGGAAAAATTACAAGAAAAAAAGTTCTTTGATTCTTTTCTCGTAAAGACAAACTAATATTCATGGATCAAGGTGATTTTTTATTACCATTATTGCTTATATAGAAGTGAAAAACATTTTCTTTTACAAATTGTGATAAAATATTCTATATGTTTAAAGTTAAACTTGTGAATTCATGTGATTTAAAACATAAGATATTCTTTTAATTAGTATTAGGGTAGGTTATAACTCTTTTGATTCACCATTAAAGTTAATTTTAGACTTGTGCTGCCATTAATGATGTTATGGGCTTTCATAACACATTTAGGAATGTTTATGGTGCTTCTTTATTATTTAAGCATGAATGATTGTGTTTATAAATAATTTTAATTAATTTTAATGATGGATCAAGCCAAAGAAACTACTTTAACTTGGAGTGATGCAATGTTTATGGCTATGGCTATAGTTTTTCAAAGTTCGATCCATAACCAAAACCTTAAGTTTTTTGTGAGTTTTTGCTCAAATTGATCCTGTAGATCATTTAATGTTTGAAAGAGGAGTGAAACTCCTGTAAGATGGTTAGAAACGACTTTTCCATTAGTTAGACATAGAGGGGTCAGGCCATGGATAACCCATAGGTCGTTTGATCCAATCTAGAGATTGAAGATGATGGATTTATGATTTTGTCATCTCAAGATATTTACAGTTTGCCATTTCAACTTATTTACATTTCAACCATTTTAATTTATTCATAATTCTGTCATTTCAGCTTATTTACAAATTTCTCACTGCTTTGTATTTACAGTTATACCCCTGTTTGTAAATTTACTCCAACTTATAAATTTATAGTTTTTCCATTAATAATAATAATGATGATAGTATTTAAAAAATGGAAAATCAAAGTTTTTGAGTTAAACCAGTAGCAGTTCCCATTAGAGGTTTTTGTTTCACCTCTTGAAAGGAAACAGTTCACAATTTTGTATTGAAAACTTGCTGATTAAATGTTTATTTCATTGAAAGCTCGGTAGTCACTAAGTGGCCTAGCTTAAAAGGATATTTAGGTATTTAATTGTACATTTTCAATTGTTCATATTTATATAATACTATTAAATAACTTAAAAGGTTGAACTAAACAATTAAGAACATTGGTTATAACATTAAAAAGATTACTCAAAGGTGAATCATTACTTATAAATTAATAATAATAAAGAGATTTAATAACATACTTAGTTAATATGATTGTATATATAAAGATAATATACATATTAACTCAAGTATGATTGATTGTCTATTAAAGCATGCTTATATTAGTACCAATGCTTATATTAGCATTATTAGTTAATATTATATTTATGTATCATCTAAAGGTAAATTTAAATATGTAATTAAAGTTTATTGTTTATTTGAATATATTAAAGTTACTCAAATCATTAATGTTTAAGCTTGTGTAATGTTTGTAGTTTTTATCAAATTGTTTACTTTGGTTAATGAGCTTGTTAAGTTTAACAGGATGAACTATACAAAGTGATCCAACCAACTCTAATTTCAACTGGGTGTTATGGATTTGGATCAAGTAATAATTTCAAATTAAAAATCTACAATCCTTACTGAGACTAGTAAAAAGCTGATGAATCTTATTATAAGGTTTGGGAGTTGTCAAATAGGTTGAGCTTGAACATGATGCAAATGGTGATGATTGAAGATGTTAAGTTGTCAATTCCTAAGGTAAAAAATGCAAGGGAATTTAAGATAAAAATTAAAGAATACTTCCAGTCGGACATAAATGACAATTCCAATGTGTATAACCTAATGGGTGAGTTAATGACCAAGAACTTTAATTGGTTATAACCTATTAATGATTATGTGATAAGCCTGCTAAATCTAGTAGTAAAGCTAAAATTGATAGGTATGAATGAGAGTGAGTTCTTTTTTGTTTATTTTATCATCAACTCATTTCCTCAAGAGTTCGACTAATTCGAAGTGAATTATAACACCCTTAAGGAAAATAAAAATTTTAAGAAATTAAAATCATGTTAGTTTAGGAGGAAGGGAGGTTGAAGACGATGAAGGAGCACTTTTGTCAATCTCATGGTTAATAACAGAACTCATAATAACAAAGCTAAAGCAAGTAAGAAAGAAAAGAAGAAGGAGGACAAAACTCTAATGAAGGTTAGTGATAGCCAAGTCCATAAGAAGTGGAGATACCACTTCTGCAATAAAGTTGGCCACTTGAAGAAAAATTGTTTCAAAAAAGAGGAATTCCTTTCAATCTAACCCATAAATGGAAATGAAAATTTTGTGTATATGGGGAACCAAATAAAGGTAAGAATAGAAGGAATTGTGATGTACAGATTAATTTTAGACATTGGTTATCATCTAGATATAGAAAAGTATCTTTATGTTGTCGGATGTGTTAAGAATCTAGTTTCTATTGGAAAATTTGGTGATGTAAGATTTAACTTTAATATTAGAAATGGTATTCTTTTTCATTGTATAAACATAAGTATTATTATGGTTCCAGTGCTTTAGTTTATTGCTTATATTTTTTCAATTTTAAGATTGATTTTAATGAATCTTTGTTACATGTTAAATATAATATAGGTAGTAAATATAGCACACATAATGAGATTTTGCTTTATTGTGGCATTAAAGTTTAGGTTAAATATCTGAAGAAAGGATATTAAGGATAATGAAAAATGAAATCTTATCTTAACTGGATTTTGCTGTTGGGGGTGTGTGTATAGATTTTTTTAAAGGAAAACAAACCAAACACATAATAATAAATCTAGTCACAAGAAGCAGTCAACCTCTTAAGCTAATATATAGTGATATTTGTCATCCCTTTGGCATTTCATCTTAGGGCAGTAAAAAGTATTTCATCACTTTTATTGAAGTCTTCTCATAGTATTATTACCTATATTTATTGTATAAAAAGTCTTAGACGGTGGATAGCTTCAAGATGTTCATTAACGAGGTGGAAAGGTAGCTAGATAGAAAAATAGAAGTAGAGATATTTGATAGAGGTGATGAATAGTTAGGTTCATAATTTACAGTGTTTTCCATTTATATTTGATGAATATTTGCCAAAAAATTGATATTAAATTGTTTGATTTATCGTTATACATTTTTATTTTGCAATTTAAATATTAAAAGATGAGAAAATCTAAAAAAATCAGAAAAATATTAGAAAATATGAGTTAAACGACAATTAAAGCCACCTACCATTTAAGTATGCAAAACCGCCATTGAGGTAATATCCTGGAGCTAAATAGCGGGACTTTAATCGCACCGTTTAGGTCTTTTTCAAGTTTCTTTTAAGTACCTAGACACGTCTTTCTAGTTGGATTCCTGACCAAATTTCCCCTAATTGCTTCAACTTGTAGCCACTTGTAGAGAGGATATATATTGAGCTCTAGAGACCATTTTCGTAAAGGGAGAACATAGATTTAGGTAGCTAAATTAGTTCTTTAGTTAGAATTTTCTTCTTCTTTCTCTAAGTTAGGTTTTTCTTATATTTTCATTTTCCAGCTTGATATTTGATAACTTCAAGTTGTTTTTAGGGATTTAAAGGGTTTATATATGTAATTGAAGGCCGTATTAGCTTGGAGTTTCATTTGGTTCATTCTAAACACTTAAATCACTTGTTTCTTACTCTTTATTTACATATATATAAGAACATGTAGCTTAAGGTTTATTTTGATTGTTCTTTGTTATATATGGGGTTTTAATCTGATTTTTGGCTCAGGACAAGTTATTAAATGCTTTGATTGAGTTCCTAATATATGTTAAATGGTAATCTTTGTTTGTTTAAATGCTTAAAGCTTATCTTATCTTGGTCACTTAAGATAAAGATGATAGATGATTAAAGATTCGTGACTAACTACCTTAATCATTGGAAAAATCAATAAAGAATATCATTTTTATCAATACATGAACATTGGTTGGTTAATCATAAGAGTATTAATATATAAATAAGGTATTTTTAGGTTAAACTTCTTGAACTTTAAGCCTATTCCCTAAATTTATAGGTGGACCAAATTATTGGATAGAATCAATAGAGAAAAGGCATTGACTTAATTATAACTTTGTCTTGATTCAGTAAAGATATCTTAGATTAGGCATTCCATCCCTTTTATAACTCATTTTAAGTATTGAAAGCTTGAATCTTAACTAATTATTCAATTTGGTGATCTTTAAAACCATTTGGATTTCTTTACATTAATTAGAAGCTTTTAGATTAATTTAGTTGCTTTAATTATCTTAATGTATAATCTTGATTTCTCTAGATAATTGTAATCCAAGTGACTTAACATTTGTAGTTATTTTTCTCATAGGTTCCACATTTGGAGTTTTAAAAATGCTCTACTCTATTACTTGTTGACTGATATACTTGCCACAATAGTTGGTCTTGAATTGATTTTGATTTGCATGTTTAATGATTGAATTATTTGAGCTTAATCAATACTTAGACCAACAAACAACATGAATATTATCGAAAGTTTGATAAAAGTAAATAGTGTCTAAATATATTTATAAAGTTTCTTGAGAGTCATGGCATATGTATATAGTATATAATGCATGGTGTACCACAATAAAACTGTGTATTTGAAAGACAAAATCGTATTCTTATGAATAAGGTTAGGGGTATGATGAGTTATAACAGTTTATGTTTATCCTTGTGGATGCATGCATTAATGACCACTATACATCTATTTAATAATGTTAGTAGTAAAGTAGCTCTTAAGACTCCTTATGAAATATATATAAGAAGAAAACCCAGTTTAAGGCACCTTCATGTTTGAGATTATCAGTAGAAGTAAGGGCATATAATCTACATACAAAAAAGCTTGATACAAGGACCATAAGTAGTTACTTTATTGACAATCCCAAAAGGTTAAAGGAGTACAGATTTTAATGTCCTAATCATAGTAGAGAATAGTTGAGTTTGGCAATATTCGTTTCATTGAGAATGGCCAATTTAATAGGATTTGAGAATCAAGAAAGGTGGATATTCGAAAAATCTTTGTGGAAACTCCTACACATATTATTTCTCCTTATATTGTTCTTCCTTTTATTGTATCACAATTATTTAATATACCAGAATACGAAATCAATATTCAATACCCATAAAATGAATATATAAGTGATAAGTCAACTAGCAATGTGTAAGTCATAAATAAATAAGTGGTAAATAAACCATAAATGATATTACGAAAGTTTGTGAGGTGAAAAAGACTATCTATATTGGGGGATCATGTAATTTACTCACTTGAACATAAATCTGACTTAAAAAGATCTAGTCTCGTTTAAAGAAGTTATAATATGTAATAATTTCGAAAAGCGGTTCAATGCTATAAAGGAAAAGTTGAAATCGATGGATGATAATGAACAATGGGAGCTAGTCGAGTTACCAAAAGATTTAAAGTAAGTTAGTTGTAAATGGGTTGTAAATGGGTTATCAAGACTATATTAGACTCTAAAGGCAACATTAAAAGTTACAAGGTTGGGCTTGTTGCTAAGGTTATATTTAAAAGGATGACATTGATTATAAAGAGACATTCTCTCTACTTTCAAAGAAGGACTCTTTAAGAATTATTATAACCTTGATGACTCATTATAGTTTAAAATTTTACCAAGTGGATATAAAGATTGCCTTTTTGAATAATGACTTAGAAGAAGGAGTTTATATGGACCAATTAAAAGGGTTCTTAACTATAGGAAAGGAAAACTTTATGTGTAAGCTAAAGAAGTCAATATATGGATTGAAACAAACTTATCAACAGTGATATCTTAAGTTCAATGATACTATTACTTCATATGGTTTTATAGAGAATACTGTTGATTAATATATCTAAATGAAGGTTATTAAGAGTAAGTTCATTATTTTGATCCCATTTATTGACAATATCCTTCTTGTTGTTGATAATGATGGCTTATTACATAATTTAAAGAAGTTTCACTATAAGAAGTTAAAAATGAAAGATATGGGTTCAACATCTTATGTGATAAGAATAGAAATATTTCGTAATAGATTACAAAGACTGTTAGGATTATCTTAGAAAAGGTTATATTAATAAATTGCTAGAGAGATTCATAATGGAAAAATGATTTACAATAATAGTTATAATTTAGAAAAAGGAAAATTTTAGTGAAATACAATGTTCCAAGAATAATTTAGAACGAAAGGCAATGGAATATATTCATTATACGTCAGTAGTTAGGAGTCGATAAATGTTTAGACATATACTCGATCGGATATCAATTTTTCTATTAGAATATTAGACTGATAACGAAGTAATCCTGTAACGGACCATTGAAAAATTGTAAAGAAGTCCTTAAATACTTACAAGGAATCAATGATTACATACTTATGTGAAAAAGGTTAGATGATTTTAAAGTTGTTAGATATATGGATTTAAACTATGCCGAACGTTTGGATTTGAGAAAATCCATATTTGGTTACTTGTTCTTGTTGGCTAGAAAAGTATAAAACAATTTTTCATTGCTACTTCGACTATGGAGGTTTGTTAAGCCAAGAGAGGTTTACCTTATTTTGATGATGACAAAATACCAAGTGGACCAATGTTTTTGAGCATTTGAAGCATTGAAAGATAAATTTTAAGCGTAAAGTTTTAAAGAAGATGTTTAAGGAGTCTTAAAATTAAATTGAAAATCATGAAGTGACTTTATTAGGACTTGAGATTTTTTGAAGAGTTAAGATATAATAAATATAGGTTATAACTTGTAGTTTTTATTATAAATTTTATTTAAGTTCCTTTTAGTGTTTGAAGAGGCTCACTACGTGCATATCACATTTTCAATGTAGAATATGCATATAGGTTGCATTAGGGGCATTCTGGATGTGTATATGTATTTATGAAGTGTTTATAACATTGGGATAAGGTTAAATTAGGTTAAAATTGTCTTGAACATATTTTTGTGAGTTTTTGGGAGCTAAATGATGGTTTGGTTAAGGTTAAATGGTGGTACTATGACCCACCATATAGTATACGTTCTTGGAGAAGTTAAAGGGTGGTCTAGGTTGAGTTAAACGATGGTATGCAAAAACCTGTTGTTTAGTATACGTCCTTGGTACTTAAATGGTAGTAGCTAAACAACCCTATTTAAGTCTCAGGAATTGCTGTTTAAGATCATAAATCACATTCAATAGATTTTTTTCAATCGTAACTCAATTTTAATGGATTAGAACATTATACAACAGTAACAAATGACTAGTTTGACATCCTATGGCTATAACTAGGTTGCCTTACAATTATTTTCACCATCCAAGTGTCTAAAAGTGATTCATATAATAATTTAAACTTTGTAAAAGTCTTTCTTGAGGTTGTTCCTTGAGTGTCTTTTGATACACGTTTTTTTGCATACATTCAAATTGTTGTGAGCCTCCAAATACACTAAAGAGTAATTAAGTAAGATTAGATTTTAAGTGCATTTTTGTGAGAGATTGTTTTTTAAGGTTATTCCTTAACCTTGAAAAGCGAGTAAAAGGTTGACCTTGAACTTTTAAAAAAGGTGGTTGTATTCTATCATTGTATTCTTATTATTTTGATATTGAAACAAAATCTTAAAAATAGTGTTGGAAACTAGATGTAAGAGCAAATGGATCGTTTCAAACTAAAATAAGTTAGTGATGTCTCTCTTCCCTTATACTCTTTAATTTTATACAATTGTTAGTTATTTTTTATTTGATACTTTGATAAAAAATTGTGATTACACCATTATTCATTTAATCTTTGTGTAATATTATTTATATTAAGTCTGTTTATCACTTAAATTATTGTCAATTATAATATTTTTATTTTTCGCAATCAATTTTAGCCAAGTGTTAAATATTTTTAAGTGATTTTAGGAATTATTATAGATTTTTTAAAGAACCTAATTCATCCCCCTAGGTGTCATTCAAATCTAACAATTGGTATCAAAGTGTAGGTTTTATTTAGTATGAATTCTGAAGAATTTGTGAAAAAAGATCGGTATGGCACACATAATGAATACCTTGCTCCTTCATCTAGCGTAGAAGGACAAAGCACACATAAAGCCCCCTACTTTGATGAAAATAACTATTTATATTAGAAGACTATGATGGGATGATATTTGATGGGTGAAAGTGTAGATTTGTGGCTTATAGTTTCACAAAAGATCCCTGTTAGCCCTATGGCACCCAAGAGGGGGGGTGAATTGGGTGTTTAAAAACTTTTGCGGAATTAAACTTCTTTAAACA
>JAOXYD010000003.1:2530821-2548728 GCA_028565735.1 Pinacopodium congolense | reverse complement strand
AAATTATTTTCTAGAATTATAATTAATTATATTTTTAATTAGATTGAAATTATTATTTTGATTCATTTAGTTTTTTAAAAATTTATTTTCTTTGTTTAATTGAAAAAGGTGTTTCTTGATTAAATTAATTTATTTCATATTGATTGAAATAAATTAATTTATTATTTTAATTAGAGAATTATTACTCTTTATTATTTAGTGTGTTTCTTTGAAAATTTGAATATTAAGTTTCTTAATTTATTAAAAAAATATTTATTTTAATTAAATTTGAAAAATATTTTATTTTTTAATTAAAGAAAAGGGTTTTTCTTTAATTTATTAGAAAAGAATTTTCTAATTTATTAAGGATTAGTTTTTTAATTATTTAAGAAAATCTAAAAATAAATAATACCAAGGATTTTCTTAATTAAATTTAAGATCTTCTCTTTAATAATGAAAGTAGTTTTCTTTTAAGATTAGAAAATAGTTTTCTAATTAAGAAAAGTTTTTTAATTAGATTAGGAATGGATTTTTCTAATAAGATTAGACAATAATTTTTCTAATTAGATTAGAAAATAATCTTTCTAATAAGATTAGAATGTCTTACTAATTTAACTTGTGAAAAGGATATTTTCTAGATTATAATAAGTAAGAAGAAGATTTTATTGAGAATCGTTTTTAGTTGGATTTATTAAAGGAATCAAGAAAATTGGAAATAGTTTTCAGTTGAATTTGAAAATTGTTTTCAAATCAAATTGAATTTATTTTTTTAATAGAAGTTCAATTTATAAAGGAATTAATAGTTTAATTTGATTTAATATTTTCAAAGAGTTGGAAACATTATTTTTAATTATGAATAGATTAACAACTAAAATAAAATGAAGCTTAATGATTTTGTGCGTATAATTTGATTATTTGTATATGAAGGCGTGTTAAATATATATATATATATATATTAATATGTATATACATTTCAAATTACATGATTATATATGATACTTTACATGTAATTAGCATATAATGAGATCATTAAAAGGCAAATCACTCGTTAAAATAGTAAATACATATTGATAACATAATAGTTGCCTTCCATTGTTATAGGAATAAATTAGAGTTTTATTTATTATTAGGGTTGTTGCGTAAACTCAAGGCTGCTTTAACCGAAATATGTTTAATCTTATAATAATGGGTTATACTTAACTAAATTTTTATGATTTGGATGAGCAACTCATGATCATATGAATTTAGAGGCAAGATAAACAATAACATATAAGATATGTTTTGGTAAAGAGTTGTTACCTAACATATTTAGGAGTCATATGAGATATGATTGATAAATATTATTTACCTAATTTCAATTTGGTTGGTTTGTTAAGGGAATCAATTAAATTAAAATAGTATTTTAGCCCACTAAGAAATTATATATGATTTCTCAAATTAATAGTGAGGGTTAATAGTTTGTTTAAAATAGTGAAAGTAACCAAATACATGATTAAAGTCCTAATTTTTTTAGTTGTCATGACATTTAACCAATTACTTACTTACCTTATATTAATATTATTCTGGGTAATAGAATACATTTGTTAGTATAGTTGATACTGAGTAATAAATTGAATGCATTGGACATAGAGCTACTTTCTCAAAACATTCTCAAAGATAAAAGAATTATATGTCTATTATACAATTTTACTATAGTCCCTGTTGAGGATTTTGGTAATAAAATTTGAAAGATATGTCAATGTCATATAGATAACAAAAATGTAGTGACATTTAAATTGATAAATTTTTCATAAGCTTTTTAGACAACATGTAAGATGGATGCTAACATTATGATAGTATAATACAAGTAGTTGTATAAAGTAGAGCTAATAGGTATAGTATCTTGGAAGAATTGTTTCATTTAGTCTAGCCTACTAAGCATAAATAAAGACTATTAAAGACATTTCATATGATGACAATAGTTGTCATAATTGTATGAATTTTCTTACCAATAACTGATATAATAGAGATTATATGTATACTTTTAATTAATGTTTTGGGTATATGATACTGAATTTGAATTCAATATTACTATAATGTACAAGGTATGATAAGAATTCAATTTTTGAGCAAAAGTAATTAGCCCATGTTTTACAAATAGTTTTTATGTATTGGATTAAGAGTGACTTATGCTTAACATAATGTAGTAAGAGTATAAAGTTAGATAATCAAGAGTATTCTTTTATGCCATGTTGGTTAAATCAATATAATGAGAATCATTAAGTTATATATAAGGGTATATGTTTCATTTTAATATGAATCGTATGAAACTTATGAAACTTGTTACATTGATGGATGACCAAATCAACCTTTAGGGAAATGGTAATTATAGTATTGAGTTGTTATAGATGATACATATGATGTATGAGATGTGATAATAATTTATGAAAGGATGAATACTTATATTTCATTAAGTATACTGATGAATTTTTGTGATATAGTCATATATATTTAATGAAATATTAAGTTCAACTTGGAAAAGTTCAAATTATTTCAATCTAAGTATAAATTAAGAATTAAGAATGCTAAATCACTTTGATAAGATCAATGTACTAAGGTGTACTTAGGTTTTCTTGTTTATCTAATAGATAATGTGATTCTTTGATAATTGATTTTATAACTAAATTTCATAGTAGTATAGCTTCATGTAGAAGGAGTTTTACAATATATGATATTGTATCATGCATTGTTTCTTTCATCATAGTTTTACCTTGATACGACTTACCTTATTTTCATTTGAATTGATTAGCATAATTTCATATGAGATGTGAATGGTATGAAATATGAAACTTTAAAAAGAGTCAATATTAATGATTTTGGGATGTAATGCTAAGTTAAAGCATATATTATCTAATAAGTTTAGAACTAAATTAGATAATAAGAAGTTATGAGATATTTAAAAGTTGGATATAGTCTTACAAACTCTATTGAAGAAAAATGTTTGATTCAATAAATATTTATGAGGATAATAGTTCTCAAGATAAGTAATGGGAGTAAGATGAAGTTTGAAATAGTTCAAATCTCATAATAATACATCCAAATGAACCTAGTACCTTTATTTGATACTTGTGATGTATACTTAAAAGGTTGATAGATGTTGAATAAATTCACTTTCATGATGAATTCAAAGAGTTTGTTTTGAAGATGATTGTGGATTTATCATATCTATAAAAAGGTTAGTAGGAGTATAGTTATGAGTTTTAGTAGGAGTATGTAATAACATACGACTCATTAAGAATAATAATTCATATTTTCAATTATTGAAGGTATGGTAGTCCAAGAATGACTCTTAGTTAGATATAAAAAAGTAATAACATAAATTTTGAGAATTAAGATCCATAAATATAGATCTAGGAGTTGCTTACCTAATCTAATCTAAGTACATAGATAATGTGTTAAAGATATTTAGCATTTAAGATATCTAATACTTATGAAGTATAAATGATATCCATTATTTTGTGTATGAATTGATATTTAAATTCAAGGTTATACAACCTTAGTTTTAGATTGAAAAGAATAAAAATAAGTCTTAATTAAGGTCTCATTATTTTAAATAATATTAGTTGAATTGCAAATGTTCTTAAGTAGCAATAGTTGCTAATCATGCCCCAATACATTTTTCATTTAGTAGAAATGATTGATTGGATCATTAAGTTCTTTAATGAACTAAGTGTAATTATTTGTATTGTTCGAACAGTAATATATTATAGAACATGAGACCATTTGTCATGTAAAAGGAACTAAGGTCTCATTAATGATTCAAGAATATATTTTGGCAGGTATAAGGTTTAACCAAGTACTCTCTAAAGAAAATCTAGTAGAATTCTCTCATTATAATCCTTGCCAACATATTAAGAACTTAATGCGTCACACATATAGATTAACTAAAGAGAGCAAAATTAATTAAGTTAGACTTAATTATAAAGTTTTAGAAACTTCAAGAGTAAAAAATATAATATTTGATTTTATTAAGATTAAATAATAATTATAGTTCAAGTAAAATTTTAATTGTAATTATATTTAAGTTTAATATTAAAAAAAGATTTTATATTTTTCTATATAAATGAAGAAATATAAGAAAAGTTAGCACTTCTCATTTATTCCTATCAATTATTAAATTTCTTTGAGATTGGTCTATGGATACCGTTAGAGGACGGATATGTATTCGGTTAAAGTAATTCTTCTAGTAGGATTTGAAAAGAAAAAGATATAGATTAAACTTCAAAATAAGGTACGAATTTGGATTCATACTTTATTACTTTTTATGATTTAATCTTATTATAGTTTAAAGTGATCTTAATTTTTGAGAAATCGAATGATAATTTTTGTTTTTCTTATATTACACATGATTCGATTGCCTCTTAATTTCCCAATATAAAAGACATCCATCTAACCCTATTATTTTCCTAAAAATAGCTAAAAACCATAATTCAATGCGCTAAACATCATTTAAGGCCTCTTTAACATTTCTATCTAGTCTTTTAACAATTATTGTTTTAATGATTGTCAAGCCATCATAAACATGTCTATAAGGTCATAGCTTCTATAATGGCTTTCCATGAATCCTCTCATTATCATAAGAGCTTCCCCCTTAGCTTTATGATATTAGGTAGTTGCCTATAACATATACTTTGGTTGAAAATCATTCATCATCTTATTAATTGACCATCTTTTAATAATTGACCAATTTAAGTTCCCCTTACGCTTATTTATAAATTCATTGGTTATTAATTTCTTAACAAAAATTGTTTTTTTAATTTCCAATCTAGCTAGTAAATTTGTGATTACATAATTTCTCACAATTTTTGACATCATAGCCATTGGTAATTACATAATTTTTAATTGCTTCCTTGAACTTCTTTTTGTCTTTAAACTTGATACTGATTTCAAATTAAAAATCCTTTATATCTACTTTCGAATTAAACACAATGTATTTTTTCTTTGTAATAGATATGTCACACCATCCATCTTTATTAGAAATAGGTGATTGAAAGTTAGCATCATCATCGTTATAATCACTATATAATCAATAGGAAATCCCTTCTTGTCCTTATGAATGTTTTGAATAAGCTACCTCTTCATTATAATCTTTCCCCACTACTTCAAACAACATTGACAAAATTGTCATATTCAAACCCACTGGAAACCTTTGGTCCATATTTCTTTCCATTAGCTCTCGCATTAAAGTACTTTTCATCATTTATTTCGTAAAATCCATCTTTAAATGATCCATTTTGACATGCACTCATCTTCATAATAAAAAAGTCTTTCTCATCTTATCCACCTTAGCTTGGAACAACTCTTTTTCATCAATAGTTCTATTTTAAGGGGTATTAGTTCTATCATCATTAACAACATCAAAAACCAAGTTCTTTACCTTTTGTTATAGGATCTTCCTGACCATGCTCCTTATAAACTTGAATATTATGGTATTTTAATTCTTGCAAGTAGGTAAGTATTGACAACATGTCTTTATCATGGTGTAAGTTCAAACTCTTTTAAGCATCTCATCACATCACTAGGAAATTTAAAAAATATTGATGTCATTCAATGTCCTTTGTCCTTCGACACCTTTTGAATACTGTCATGCTATGTTTATTGACCCCCATATCTCTTTTTTTTTTGTGCGAACAAATTTGTAATCCCCATTTCTTTTCAGCATCCTACCATACTAATAAATAAAAGTTTTAGTAAGTAACTCATGATATTTTAAGTTCATAGAGATGTTCATTATGCATAAACTAGTTTCAAAGATTAATAGTTCAAGAGAAAATAAGAGAAATCCCTCTTTCACTCTTAACGCAAGGACATGAAAGTGGTATTATTATGGATGGAAATGACATGCAATAAAGCCATCATTATGAGCTAAATGGTCCTTTAATACAACCATGGACCTCATTTTGGATAATGAACCAGGACAGATCAAGCCTAAGCAAGAAACAAATAAGGGAACTGGCCTACTGAAGCCCAAATGCAAACTGTTGAAGCCTAAGTGGTTTGAATACTACATCTAGACCTACAAAAGAACAACAAATTGAACAATTATAACATACATAATAAGAAGAAGAATATGTTGGTTAATGAAAGATGAGATTCTACCAGATGTAATGACAAGTGTGAACAAAGGAATTCTGGTTATAATGTAATCCCTTTTAAGCAAACAAGAAACAAAATGAAGGAGATAGCCAAAATTTCGTATCTTATAATTTTTCTCCTAGAGTTGCCAGTTCCTTATCAAATCAGGAACCATCTCTTTCCTTTCCTTATGAGTTTGTATCATTTGATGCTTTCATTATTCTTCTTTATGCCTCCCAATCTCAGTCTTGATGATGTCCTCTATAAACTTACTACTTTGGCTGACCAAATCACCAGCTTACATGCTTCTATTGACCAACGTTAAGCCTCTTTACAGTCCTCCATTTCTTCCTTTGGAGATAAACACCAGTCCTTTGTGGCTGGTGTCACTACTTTATAATAACATGTCTTCTCCGTTCTCCCATCCATTCCATCCATAAAACCTCTACCCTCCTCATCCTTTCATGCCCCCTCCCCAGGCCACCTCAACCTAATCTCCTCATCAAATTCCCTGCCCTACATTTCCCCAACCTTCTACTTCCTTCAAAGCTGCCTCCTTTAAACCACTTAAGCTACAAATGTCCACCTTTGATAGCTATAATTCCCTTGATTGGCTATTTCAAGCTGATTAGTATTTTCAATTTTATCACATACCTTCTGATCAATGTATGGATTTAGTAGCTTTTTATATACACGGTGATGCCCTCAGTTGATATAAGTGGATGCAAAACAATCACCAACTCTCAACTTGGGACAATTTTACCAAAGATCTTGAGCTCAGCTTTGACCCCTCTTCCTTTGATAATCATAGGACCACCCTCTTCAAATTGTTCCAATCAGGGACAATTCAAAACTACCAAGTTGAGTTTGAGAAAATCTGTAATCTAGTGGTGGGGCTTTCTCCCGATTCTATATTAAACTATTTCATTTCAAGTCTTAAGCTGGAAATTCAACGAGAGCTAGCTATTTTCCATCCATACTCTATTTCACAAGCTATTGGACTAGCAAAATTAATGGAGATAAAATTCTAGTCTCCCAATCCTTACTCCTCTCACCCTAGTTTTTTCCCCCCTCACAAACCACTACTACCATGCCCTTCCCCCACTTAAAAGTATCCTATTAAATTGCTCTCTCTTGCTGAAATGCAAGATAGGCGTTCCAAAGGCTTATGCTATAACTGTGATGACAAATTCCACTTTGGTCATCGATGCAAATCCAAACAAATTCTCCTCCTCATCCAGGATGAGCACCCTGAACATGACCTTCCCATTGACTCTCCTGTTACTTCACCCCCCATCCTCCCCTACCACCATTACCTTCCCCTTCCTTTATACATCCATCCAGCCCTAACCCAACTGCCTATTTTCATATTTCTACTGCTGCTATTCTGGGTTTTACTTCACTTAAAACCATGCGCAATACAGGGGCAATCTATGGCCACCTTTTTTCAGTTCTCATTGACTTAGGAAGTACCCATAACATCATCCAACCTCGCATAGCCTAGTTCTTTATTCTCCCTATTTTAGCTATTTCCTCTTTCTCTGTCATGGTGGATAATGGGGATCACTTGAGCTATTCTGAGTATTGCTCCGACGTATCCCTAACAATCCAGAATCATAAATTTAATATTTCTTTTTATCCAATCTATCCATGGTGTTGAGGTTGTTTTGGAAGTCCAATGGCTCAACACCCTAGGCCCTGTCCTCTCTTATTTCTCCACACCTCAATGTCCTTTTACCATCAGGGCTCTCATATTAGTTTTATAGCTGACTCTGCTAGAGCACCTATCACTTATAGCCAACTCTAATATAATCTCCATATTGACTCTATAGCTTCTTGTTTTTCCCTAGCATAAATTCCTAACCAAACCAATTCCCTTCATCAATTCATCACATGACCTTCCTTTAATGATCAATTTTCCTCTTTTCACTTAAACATCTAAGCCCTATTCCTCCAACAATCCCAAGTATTCCAACTTCCTAAGGGCCTGCAGCCCCCTTACCTATTTGACCACCACATTTTTCTTCACCCTAATTCATCACTAGTCAATGTTAAATGCCACATTTTCAAAAAGATATTATGGCTAAACTCATCTCAGATATACCCTCAGAAGGACTCATCAAACCTAGTTAGAGCCCTTTCTCTTCCCAGTCCTATTAGTTCATAAAAAAGAACAACACATGGCATTTTTGTGTTAACTATGGTGCCTTTAATTCCCTCACTATTCGAGACAAATTTTCGATTCGTATTGTCGATGAAATACTTAACGAACTTTTTGGCACTAATGTATTCTCTAAAATTGACCTACGCTCAGGTTATCATCAAATCCGTATGGCTACGAAAGACATTCCTAAAAAAGCTTTTCGCACTAATGATGGCCACTATAAGTTTTTAGTTATGCCTTTTAGCCTAACTAATGCACCCTTCACATTTCAATAAGTCATGAATGAGTTATTTAGACCCTTCTTTTGGAGATTTGTCTTAGTTTTTTTTCAACGACATTTTAATCTACAGTTATAATTGGTCTCACCATTTAGAACATCTTGTAAAGGCTCTTTAGTTACTCTATGCCAATAATCTCTATGCTAAGCTCTCTAAAAGCTTATCTTTTTATTTCCTCTGTACACTATTTAGGTCATATTATATCTGCTCATGAAGTGTAGGTGGATCTTAGAAAAATCCAGGCTATTACTACTTGGCCTATACCTACCACAATCAAGGTATTACAGAGTTTCCTAGGATTTATTGACTATTACATAAATTTTATTCGCAATTATGCCACTATTACTAGCCCCCTCACTGACCTTCTATAGACTAATGCCTTTAAATGGTCTCCTACAACTACTATAGTATTTCAAGTATTGAAAACAACAATGACAACAACTTCATACTTCGCTTACCTAATTTCTCCTGACCTTTTGACCTGACGACTGATGCATCGTGAATTGCCATTGGTGCAATCTTATCTTAACTTGATCACCCTATTACCTTTTTCAATAAGAAGCTTCCCTCTCCTATGCAATCAGCATCCACCTACACAATGGAAATGTTTGTTATCATTGAAGTAATAAAAAATGGAGTTAACATTTTTTGGGTAACAAGTTTAAGATTTACACTGATTAGAAAGCCTCAAGAATCTGATTTCTCAAACCATATAGACACCGAATAAGTAGAAATGGCTCACTAAGTTATTAGGCTATAACTTTGAGATTCATTACACACCTGAAAAAAAGTGGCTAACTCCCTCTCCAGGATATCCTCTAACTGCCAAATTGTCCTGTTAGCTCTCTCAGCTCTCTCTTTTCCTTGGCTCCAACATCTTCGTCAAACCTCTCAAGCCCCCTTGCATAACAATTCATCAACAAGACATAATCAAATCTCAATTTATAACCCCATTATGGCTTCATCAATGGTATCCTTTATTATCATAACCATATATGCATATCTTAGGCCACCGAAAGCTATTGCTTAATGACTTTCCATGGGAGACATTTAGGCATTCGCCCACCATAAATCGCCTTGCATCTTCCTTCTATTGGCCCAACATTATCAAAGATGTCAAGACTTTCATATAGGAGTGCATTGTCTATCAGCAACATAAGTCAATAAATCAAAAACCCTATGGTCTATTGCAATCACTGTCAATCCCTTCACAGATATGGGAAGATATCACTATGGATTTTATTATGGGATAACTATATTTGTAATCCTAAAATTTTTACCATTTTCTCAATTGAGTCATATACCTTTGAAACTTTCTATTGAATTCTTAAACCTTTCACAATTTTTCTAATTAAATCCTAAGCTTTTCACAAATTTTTCAATTAATTCCTATAAAGACTGGCTTTAATTAATCTGTATAGGTATATGATTTCAATAGGAAGTTTCAAAGGTATAGGACTTAATTGAGAAAATGGTGAAAGGTTTAGGACTACAAATATGGTTAACCCATTTTATCACTCACCTACCCAACTCTCAAGGGAGACAAATATTTGGAATGTAGTAAACCGCCTCACCAAATTAGCCCGTTTCATTTTACTACCTCTTATATACTCCACCACCTCTTTGGTTTCTACCTTTCTAACTAAAATATTTCGCCTACATGGAATGCCCAAAACCGTCACCAGTGATCAAGACCCAATATTCATTAGCAAATTTTGGAAAGAAATTTTTCGCTTATAAGGTACCACCCTTACCTATAACAGTGCCTACCATCCCCAGACCGATAGCCAGTCAAAGGTTGTCAATCAATGCCTGGAATCATACCTTTGTTACTTCACCAGTGATGAACCTCGCCTCTATTCCAAATTCCTTCAACTTACTGAATATTGGTATAATACCTCCTTCCACTCTTCCATAAAGATGATGCCGTTTTAAGCCCTTTATGGCCGTCTTCCACTAGCGTTCCCCTCATACCTTGTCGGCTCCACCACCATCGCCTCCTTTGATGAAACCCTAACACACAGACATCACCTTTTAACAGCACTAAAAGCCAATATATCATACAGTAATCAAATAATGAAGCAACATGAAAAATTACACCATAAAGAGAAAACCTTTACATATGGAGATTGGGTCTTTGTAAAGGTTTGACTTATTGTCAAAGCTCGATCCACCATCGACCTTCCCAGAAACTTGCCAATAAATTCTATGGACCCAATTGCTTATTAGCTCGATCTTCAGGCTACCGCTCATATCCATTCGATGTTCCACGACTTGTTACTATGCCACTATTTTGGATAATCAAACACCAAAACTTGCCCTCTTCTGCTTTCATCTAATGTAGCGCACTTGATCCAGACACCCAAAGCCATCTTGGGTCATCGAACTCTTAACTCTCCTCAAGGCCCTCTCCAACAGTTGATGGTTCAATGGAAAACGCAATCAGCAGATGAGGCTACGTGGGAGGATCTAGCTCACTTCAAAGCCATGTATCCCACCTTTGACCTTGAGGACAAGGTTTGTGCTGGGCTGAGTGGTCATGATACAACCATATACCTCATTCTAGATAATGGACCAAGACAGAGCAAGACCAAGCAGGACATAAATAGGGGAATTGGACTACTGAAGCTTAAACGCAAACTGCTAAAACCCAAGTAGTCTAAAGACTACATCTAAACTTGAAAAATAATAACAAATTAAACAGCTATAACAGATATAAAAATAAGAAGAATATGTTGGTTAATGCAAGATGAGATGAGATTCTACCACTGTAATGACAACTGTGAATCAAGGAATTTTGGTTATAGTGTAATCCCTTTTAAGCAAACAAGAAATAGTTGGAAGGAGATAGCCAAAATTTCGTATCTTACAAATTTTCTCCTGGAGTTGTTAGTTCCTTCTCAAATGAGGGACCATCTCTTTCCCTTTCCTTCTGAGAGTGCATCATCCTCAATCTACATTATGTAATTGGCAAAGAATGTAGTAAGGTTCCATGTACAAATACGAGTCTTTTTCAGTTCAACAAATTAAAGGAAAATGATAGTTGGGAGTAAATAAAAGTAAAACAAAAGCAAAAGCTATAGTAAGATAAGAAAAAGTTTAACCAGATAGAAAAAGAGTTATATGCTAGATCATTTACTTGAATTTAGATGTAAGTAATGACATTGAAACCCATTATAGAATTTATGTAGTCTCTTCTTATAAACATCGTCTTGATCTGTTTGATAATTTATGCAAACGCAAAAGCTCAGAGCACAAGATTAAATTCCAGATACACATAATTGACAAATCATATTTCTTGTTTTTGATCCTCAATCAATCACATAATGTAAATGAAAAATTATGTTAAATTGGTAGACTTTGCTCAAGACCACGAACAAAAATGTGTAAGCAGAGCAAGTGAATTAAGGTTGGGTTCACAGAGTTGTCCATGGAAAATAGATGAACATGCAAAAACAAATAGGGATAGAAATTATGCATGGAGGATATATCAACATGCAAACACAAAAACAATAAAATGGAATAAGTTTTATGATGTATTCGAATTAAGGTTTTTGAAGAATTTGGGAGTTTAGGAATTTTTAATAATTATTATATACACAATACTCACAATCAGCCCAAAAAAAATAAAGTTTTAAAATAAAATTTAAATTTACGTAATTTTTTTAATAATTGAATATAATAAAAATAGCTTTTGAAATAAATGAAATTATTTGGTAACTTTGCATTTTTATCTAAAACCTTTTCTAGCTTTTTTAAGTACTCTATTAGTGATGTTGGCCTTTGAATAATTTGTTGGGAGAATAGCGATAAGAATAATATTATCATAGCATATTGGTAAAAATAATTCTCTCGAAAAATTTCGTGTATAGTGGGTCTAAAAATAATTTAATCACAAAACACAGTAATATCTAGAAAAATTAATCGCATAAGACATCAGAATTTTTAATATGGAAAACCACCTCAAAATCGAGGAGTAAAAACTACGGGTACAATCCAGCAAATCTTCCACTATGTAAAATAATAGATATAATAACTAGTCTTCTCTACATAACAAATAGAGACAACAAAACAAAATAATAACAAAAGATTTAGAAAAATATCAAACCCAAAACACGAATTAAAAGAAAGCTTCAAGTTTAAATTACACTTAATCTTAGTAGAATTACAAATTTTGACTAATATTGTTCTCACACAACTCACTATATTTTTCTAATTTTTCTTCTTCACCTTTATTCTTTCTCCTTTGCTATCTTCTCCTTTTTTTTTTTCTTTCTTTCTTGCTTTTTCTGTAGCTCTCCGTGTTACTATATATAAGTGTATATGTTAAAAAATTCAAATAAATTTTGTCTTTGAATTTTCAACTTTAGAACCAACGAAAAAAATTAAAAAGATTAAATAACAAGCAAAAGTAGCATAGTTGAAAGGTACACATAAAAACAACATTTAATTTGACAAAGGAAAAGAAGAAGACAAACGGTGCTAACAAAACAAAAAACACCTAAAATTATTAATGAAGAAACAAACAAAAGAGCCAATATTCTTGACTCTCGAAGGAGGCGTGATTCACTGACATAATTGACTTGGTCCGTCGAGACAATCTTTTTCAATAATCAGACGACGGGGAATTGGGCCCTAAAAATACCTCAAATCGTGGGCTACCAATTTTACCTCAAAATGACTAATAGAAATTAGATTGCTTCTATCATATGTTTAACTCCTATCGTTGATTTCTTTTATTTCTCAATGAATTTGCATTACTTTCTTTTATTCATATTCTCAATGTATATCCCGCTTTTATTTTACAAATCAATTATCCACATCATGCACAATCCCTTACGCAGAATTTATCTCGAACTGAAAACTGGACATATAAGTAAACTTACATTAAAAAAAGGCATACAGAAAATCTTGATCATTGATCAAGTCTTCTTAAGCATACATTTTTCTGAAACAAGCACTTCATTTATTAGCTTATCCAAATACTTGGAAGATGATCCATTGGGACGAGTAGCCTCTTCTGCCAATTTCTTCAATTCAATAACTCTCTTCTTTAGTTCCTTGCCTTCCTCACCTTCCATGAACTGTCTCACAAGCTTAGCCAAATCATTTCTCTTCACATCATTGTCAATCTGCATACCAATTCCCCATTCTGTGCATGCATACCTACAGTTGGTAGTTTGGTCGCCGAGAAACGGCCAACAGAGCATTGGCACGCCTGCAGATATGCTTTCAATGGTTGAGCCCCATCCACAATGTGTTAGGAAACCTCCAGTTGATGGGTGGTTGAGGACTTCCTCTTGTGGACACCAACTAGCAATGAAGCTTCGATCCCTTGCTTTCTCAGTAAACTCTGGCGGTAATTTTGCTGTATCTCCGACAACCATATTCGGCCTTATTATCCACAGAAAAGGGCAGTTGCTTTTAGCCAGTCCCATCCCAAATTCAATTAATTGTTCAGTTGTCAATGTTGTTACACTCCCAAAATTTACGTAAAGCACTGAGTTGGGTTCCCTCGAATCAAGCCATTTAATACACTCAGGTTCTTCTTTCCATAGGTTACATCCGATTGGTCTTAAATCGTTTTCTTGCATTTGATCGAGATGTAATTGCAGAGGGCCAATGAAGTAGACAGCACGAAACATAGATGAGAGAATACCCAGCAATTCGGGCTCTAACTCCTCAAAAGTGTGCCAAATGACTCCAGGAGCTTCAAGTGATCTCTCAATTGGCTGTGATATTAACCGAAACGCTAGATCATTGACACTTTTGATTTCAATTGCGCCAGTTGCAAAATCCCTTAAACGCATATTTTTCATTCCTGGAATGTTTTCTACAACTTGGTCCAAATAACCATTTTTCAGAAAGCTTTCATCTGCCCCAAGAAACAAAAATGTCAATGGAGGAAAGGGATACTAGACAGAGCGAATAGAAAAATTAATAACATCGACAGGGAAAGTCATCCACTGATGAGATTTAAGTGGGTTTAACTTGTTCTAATTAATGAAAGCTGATAATAAGAGAAAATGGGAATCTTTCATCTTTCTGATACCTTTCAAGGGTATTAGACCTCTTTCAATGAGTACACGAAGTTGGTCGGCGCCCATGAAGCCGCAGGCAGAGAGAGTGAAAAAAATTGCAAATGGAAGACCCAGTTGCTCCGCCGTTGGAATGGTGGAGGTTGACATGAATCCATCGGAAACTATGCAAGTCACTGGGGGAACCTTGGAAGCTACTCTATCATTGAGTTTCGCAATCAGCGCATTGAATGAGTCAACGTAATCACCCTGCAACACGGACTCACAGACTGAAACATAATGCGGTCCGATATTAGAATCTGTCGGAGGAAGGCCGTCGGGAATGAACTCGAAATGGAAATCAGGCAGGCCATTCATGGAGTTTGGACCTCTTGATTCAAGGAAGCATCTATGATTAATCTCTAAATTCACAAATGTTATGTGAAAACCTTTGTGGTGGAGCACCTTCGCCAGTTTAAGCATTGAATTTATGTGGCTCTGAGCTGGAAATGGTATGAAAACTGCATGAGGTTTACGATGAGGTACAATAACTTCAGTACCCATCTCTCGACCTCGATCTAGACCTTTGAGTTTCACAATGTATGGCAAGAAACTATCCGCCTTACAGGCTATACATATAGTTACATCGATCGGACCACTCATCCATTAGAATTTCGTTGGTGCATGCAGGGATAAGGTCAGTGTGGCATCTTGTATTTGTTCGTATACAGAATAGAATCTATATGACAAAAAATTAAACGGCAAAAAAAAAAGAAAAGAAAAAGAAACCCTCAACTATGGTTCTTACAGTTCTTTAGTTCTATGATAAGCTGGTTTAATCTATATATATACACACACATATATATATATATTGTACATGTTTGTTATCTTTTCTTTGTTTGTATATGTAAGATGATCTCTTTAATAATTAGTCTAAAAATAACTTGTGTTACTAAGCAGGCAGGCGTTTGTTCATAATTTTCCTTTTTTTGCGGTAGTTTTCCTTGTAATTTCATAATTTCCAACCATATTCTTGAATATGCTTGCAGCTTCGACTTGATCTAAAAATTAATATTTTCTTAATTCATTGGTAGTTCTTTCATGAATTTGTTAAGATATTTCATAAATTTTAAACATATGACTTCTTACATATATCAAAACTGATTTCATAAAAGGTTGAAATGACCTAAGAAGCTCATTCTTCTATTTTAAATAATCCAGACAATAAAATTTGAAAATGTAACGTTTTATCAAGTAGTTTTGTAATTCAGATTTACTAATTAACAACTTAA
The DNA here is from genome assembly GCA_028565735.1 of Pinacopodium congolense. NCBI lineage: Eukaryota > Viridiplantae > Streptophyta > Magnoliopsida > Malpighiales > Erythroxylaceae > Pinacopodium > Pinacopodium congolense. Next base: position 2,532,884 of record JAOXYD010000003.1, on the reverse strand, counting down.
CATCTCTTTTTTTCCCCCTAAATTAACTTTTATTTACAATTCATTAGATTTCATTATTCAGTGTAATAAATTAGCTTTTCAACCTCATAAAACTAATAACATTAAAAATATTTTTTATTTACTTTTTCATAAAAAACATAAAAAATTTTGAATGAAAAGCATTTACCAAATCATTGAATTTTAATGTTTAAACATTTATCAAATGAAATAATCTGTATATCCCATTTATATAATCTCAGTATATCTTAAATTCAGTTGATATTTTCCATTTTCAAAAAAAAAAAATGATAGATATGATCCAGCTACATGACTTGTTAAGACTATTGGAATCTAACTAGTTTTATGTAGAATCAAAATTGAGAATTAGGGCCCTTGTATATATATCGTATAAGCAAGTTACATAGACAGTTAGATTCCACGTCGACGCCGGCTAATTAAACATGTGTTCACTAGATCCTCCAGGAAGAAGTTTGTAACTCTGAAGGATTTTGTCCTTCGTTATTATGTATGGCTTTCTTCTCCTCTTAGGAGCCTTGTCTTCACTGTTTGATGATTTTTTTTGTCCTTCCCGTTTGTTATTTAATGATTGTATGGTTGCAGATTACTAAAATTTTAAATAAAATTATAATAAAATTTAATTTTTCCTTTAAGTAATAAGACCATAAATAATCATTCATACACTTTTTAAACGTTATACATCAAAGTTCAACTAAATTGAGAAGTATTAAACAATCTGCTCAAAGTATTAAATTACATTTAAACATCAAAATCACAACACCAACCAATTTTAGAACCTACAAAAGATGAAACAAAATTCTTCACATTACATACTTAATAGGATGTGAATCTTATCAAATGTAAAAATATCCCTTTTGGCTCTTAGATCAAATTCTTTATGATTTAAGGGGTCACCAACTTATTTGCTGCCACTAGTTTAAGTTATGTAACAATCACAAAAATAGATTTCCAATTAACAAATCAAAATAATTTTAAAAAGCATATAAAAGCATGATCAAAATAAATAAACATCCTTATGAAAAGGATAAGAGCCATAGGAATCTTGCACAGGGAAAGATGATAAATGACCTTGAGAAAGTCATTTTGTTATGGAAACAAATCTCAAATTTTGGTTATCTTATCATCTAATCCAATAGCACAACTAAAAACTACCATAATTCAAAGTGGGAAAGAATTAGAGAATCCAGTTGAAAAGAAGGTTGAAACCCATAAGGAAGAGAAACAAGAAAAAGAGGATAAGATTGAAGTGAAATCATATGTTCCACTACCACTATATGTTTAAAAAATTTCATTCCTTCAAAAATTGAATGGATGTTCAATTTGCAAAGTTTTTAAAGAAGTTGAAGAAGTTGCAAATCAACTTATGCTTTATGGAAGCCTTGAAGAACATGTCCAAGTATTCCTCTAAGACATATTGACCAACAAGCAAATTTGGGATGACAACCAAACAATGTCATTGATAGAAAATTGCAACTCTATCATTACAAGCTATATGCCTTCAAAATTTTAAGATCTAGAGAGTTTCACTATACTCTGTTTAATGCATAATCTTGATTTATATGACTTAAGTGCAAGTATTAATCTTATGCCTTTTTCTATTTTTAGAAAATTGAGGCTACGTAATATGAAGTTAACATCCATGTTTATTCAGTTGGTGAATCAATCAATTAAGAAATCATTTGATGTAGTGGAGGATGTGCTAGTCAAGGTGGATAAATTTATCATTCTAGTGGATTTTATGGTGTTAGATTTTGAAGAGGATCATAATTTTCCATTAATCCTTGATAGACCATTCATAAATACCGAAAGAGCACTGGTGGATGTACATAAAGGAAACTAGTCCTTAGGATTATTAATGAGTAGGTAGAGTTTAGCATGAATAAAGCATTAAAGTATCCAAAGGAGGGCAATGCTTATATATATATTGTTGTGGTTCATGAGTGTTTGAAGGAATAAGCGGAGCATTGTGATGAAGAAGTAGATGTAAAAGATGATGAAGGAGTTGGTTGAGAGGTCAAAACAAGAACCTTTAGTAAGAATGAATG
>JAOXYD010000003.1:2501937-2519422 GCA_028565735.1 Pinacopodium congolense | reverse complement strand
TTATTTTTAAACGTTTTAGTCGTTCTTTCATACATTTTCTTTGCAGGTTTTGAATCCCAAAACCAAAGCCTCCCATGCTTAGCCACCAAGAATCAATTCGGCGGCCATCTTTACTGAATCTGAGTTTTCCTCACTCTAAAACCGTTATCCATTTTCTATTCTAACCAGTTCTTCCATGGTTTCCTTTTAGGAAACGACTCAATCCGACAACGAAAGCCTTCAACAGAAACATTCTCAGCCTTTCTCACTTAATTACAAATAATGTGTCTATATTAAGGAGTTATATTGAGATACATTCAATTTAATGAGACATAATGAAATGTCATGTTTTGATTCCATAAGTAAGGATATAAGGTTTTCATCCCATGTAAGTTATCTCTGATGTAGTTTAGCAGAGAGATGAGATACAAAATCGATAAACAATAGATGATACATTAAGTTTTTTAGCATCATATAGTTTGCTACATTGCATTTTCTTGTTCATGTCAGTCAGGTAATTAGATGTGTGTGATTCTATTGAAATTGTGTCGCATAGAATGCATTCTTTTGGTATTTTTCGATATTAAAAACCTTACATAATAGAGTGTTAGACCTTATTTATCTTTAGGTGAAAATTAATTTACTATAGATTATTTTCCTTAATCATTTCTTTGAGACAATTAATACTTGTTCCAAGGTGAAAATGTGAAATTTTCCAAATCATTAATATTGGACAAATATTAATTGGATTAAAATTAATTATCATCTGAATTAAAGATAAATGTGTAATTTTGTATGAAAATATTACTCTATTAGTATGTGTTAAATAGTTTATTAGATTTGTGATTAGAGAGTCTAACAAAATACTATCCTCAAAGTTTAAGTGATAGACCTCCGCTCTTAGTATATATAGATTTGATGTTAAATCACTTGACACTATTACAAAGGCCAAACGTTAGAAAAAAAGTAGTGTTTCTCCACTCTCTAAAAACTTCTTCGTCTTCTCTTTAAAGTCTAAGCTGCTCTCCCTCTACTCTTCTTCTTCCTTTTTTGTTTGTATATTATTTTTGTAGATCTATTAAAGACATTTGGTGTAGATTTATCAAGTCATAAATTATGAATACCAAATTGAGTAAGAATCTCTAAACTTTCTCACAGTTACATGATTAAATTCTGAATTTGTTCATGTTATTTGAACATGGCTAAAGCAACGAAATACCCGAGGCTCTTCCTGAACAAAATCAAGTTTTCCAAAAAATGGATTGTTGAGATAAAAGAACGTCATTTATGAGCTTTTCTATATTCAAGGATGATGATCCTTTGGGACCAGTCGCCTCCCCTGCCATTCTTTTCCACTCCATTGCTCTGGATTTCAGTTCCTTACCTCTCTCTCCTTCCATGAACTCTCTTACAAGCTTAGTCAAATCATCCCTGTTCACATCATTGTCAATCTCCATACCAACTCCCCATTCAGAGCAAATATATCTACAGTTGGCAGGTTGATCGCCCATGAACGGCCAACAAAGCAGGGGCATGCCTGCAGAAATGCTCTCAATAGTTGAGCCCCAACCGCAGTGTGTAAGGAAGCCTCTCACTGATGGGTGGTTGAGAACTTCCTCTTGCGGACACCAACTAGCAATGAAACTCCTCCCTCTTGTTTCTTCAGTGAACTCCGGAGGCAATAGTGCAGAACCACCGGCTACCATATCAGGCCTTATTATCCACAGAAAAGGGTGGTTGCTTTTCGCCAGTCCCATCCCGAATTCGATGAGTTGTTCAGATGTCAACCATGTCATGCTTCCAAAATTTACATAAAGCACTGAATTTGGTTCTTTGGAATCGAGCCATTGAAGACACTCGGGTTCTTCTTTCCACATATTACATCTAATTGATCTTGAACCATTTTCTGGCATTTGATTGAGATGTAGCTGCAGAGGACCAATGAAATAGACTGCACGAAACATAGAGGATATAGTATCCAAAAGTTCAGGTTCTAAAGCATCAAAAGTATGCAAAATGAGTGCTGGAGCTTCACGTGCTTTCTTGGTTAGCTCTGTTGACATCCGAAACCCGGTTTCATCCGTACTTTTTGCTTGAATTGCTCTTGTTGAAAAATCCCTCAAACGCATATGTTTCAATCCTGGAATGAAGTCTACGACTTGGTCCAAGTAGCCATTTTTCAGAAAGTTTTCATCTGAAAACAAAAAGAAACAACTGTTTAGATGAAAGACGCTACTGAATGTCATGGACAAGAAAATAATAAGCAGAACTAATAGCCAACTCATAATATCGATTGGGAAAGTTATCCCTCTTTTGAGGTTAAGTACATGAATTTGTTCTAGTTAACGAAAATTTCTAATTAAGAAAATCTCAAAGGGACTCTTCTGATATAAAATCTGTCTGTAACAGAACTTCAGCATCCAAATTTCACAAGTATTACTTCCATGGTAATCAATATTTAATTACTTAATGCCCCATAAGAAACTTTAAACTAAATTAACATGAGATAATGACTCTTTTCTTGCATATACCTTTCAGGGGTAGTAAACCTTTTTCTGCTAGTACATGGATCTGATCGAAGGCCATGAAGCCAGCGGCAGAGAGAGTAAAGAACATTGCAATAGGAAGCCCATGTTTTTCAGCTGCTGGAATAGTGCAGTTAGACATGAATCCATCAGAAACAATGCAAGTCACTGGTGGAACATTGGAAGACGAAGTGTCATTGAGTTTCGCAATAAGCTCATTAAATTGTGCGAGGTAGTCACCGTTGACTATGGACTCACGGAATTTCCCCAAATGAGGCCGAACCAGAGTATCTGTGGAAGGAAGACCATCTGGAATGAATTCAAAGCGGAAATCCGGCAAGCCATCCATGGAGTTTGGACCTCTTGATCCAAGTATGCATCTATAGTTAATCTCAAAGTGCACAAATGTTATGTGAAAACCTTTGTGGTGAAGTACTTTTGCTAGCTTGAGCATTGCTTTTATGTGGCTCTGTCCTGGAGCTGAGATGAATACTGCATGAGGTTTATCCTGAGGTGCAATAAATTCAGTATCCATCTCTGAAACTATCTTAGATCTACCTTTTTGTGTTTCACAATGTATGGTTCTGCTTTATAGCTATTAGAATCTGGTTTGTGCACGCCTCTTATATTTATTTGCTTATGTGTATGGCTATGTGCTGTCCAATTCCTTATCAACACCACTCCCAATAGCTTTGAATTGTTATTGAGTATATTAACGTCACGAATCATAAGACAGGATCCAAGTATACGGTCAGCAAAATATTTTTGTTATCACTACTTTCTGTTGTGCATTGCGCAGACGTATGCCAATGCGTAATACTTATAACCTTATGTTAGAAGTAATATAATATAATGTTATACTATGTTATATTACTACTAAAAACATGGCTTTTATGTTATAAGTAAGTCAAGAGACATTTCTATGGAGGAGGAGGAATTCCCTTGAGAGATAAAAGATCCCAAGTCTCCCGTCAAGCAATTGAACCGAGGGCCTGTTGAAGTCATGGCAATTGTCGTGACTTAATAATTGGTGTTAACTCGGGTCTGTAACTCAAAGCTGCAATATATGTGACTCACATTTCACATTGTCTCTGAAGGCCAAAACGGGGCTTTTTTTATCCTATTATTTATATTTATATTCAAATTATATTATAACATATCAAAATGTTTCAAATTTTTTAACATTATTAAACATTTTAAAAGAATCATAATAATTTATAAATATTCAAAAAGAACTTTGTGTTAGTTTATGTCTTTATAGTCAATTAATTAGTTGTAAAAATATATGTATGATATTATATTTTTATTCAATACAAAAGTATTCTTTATCTTTATGTATTTGTTAAGTATTTTAATTATTAATTATAAAGATAAAATTCTTAGAATAATTACTGTACAATGAGAAATTATACTAAGATTATAATTATGAGACTAAAATTGTATTTTTATATTATTTCTAAAATATTTTTAATTATAGTCTCATCAAGATGAGATACTGATGAAACGGTTAGACTAAAATACACTTTATTTCTTTTTTATGTAGAAAGTAATTGAACTCATTTATTAAAGTATAGAAGTATTTAGACAAACGTGTTGGTGCTTATTAGAGAATAAATTTACTAAAATGACCTAATTATGATAATCCTAAATAGAACATTACTTATGTGTTTATAGATTAACTTATTATGATGGTTGTATAAAATGATTATTAGACTTGAAATCACCAAAATTATCTTATATAAGAATTACTATATTTTGATACTACTTATGTTCTATTCTTTGAGTGGTTCAATTCGATAATTATTGGATATAGTATAAACTATATGGAGATAGTTGAGAGAATCAATAAAGGATTTGTTATCTTAAAGTAATTAGGAAGAATATTTCACTGTTCTTAATTAGTAATTATTTGAAAATCTCTTATCAGAGTAAATTAAAATTAGGAAAATTTATTTTTTTCAAATATTAATTATAAATCATTTACTAATTAGAAAAAATAAATATGATTGGATTACTTAGAGTATACACTAATTCCATACTCTAATTCTAATTGAAACATTGGATGACAACAAGATTAAATTATACATTTTAACCATTCATGAATAGGTTAAGTCAAACCACTTTGACATTCCTAATATTTAAGTGATCATGACATGTTATTAGATATCAATTATGATTTATAATTATAAATTGTTTAATTAGAAAATTAAAAATAAATTAAAATATTTTTATTTTATTTAATTCTAATTGTTATTAGAATTGTAATTTATAATCTTTATCAATATATTAGGAACCTAATGAGTTACACATAAATGGTTTATAAAAGAGAAAGTAAAATTTTAATTAATTTGGACTTCATTAAGAAGTTTTAGAAACTTATAGGGTCAATATATGATAATTGATTGATTTAGGACTAATTTATAATTATAACTAAAGTTTAATTTTAGTTGTAATATTGATGAAGTCTAAAGTTATGAAAATTATGATTTTTCATATAATAGAAAAAATTAGAAAAATAAAGCTAGTACTTTTTATTCTTCCTCTCAAATTATTTGAGTTTTCTTTAAAAAGATCTGTGGATATCGTTAGAGGTTGAATGATTGAACCACTCGTAAATTGACAGATTCGTGAAGGAAATGAAGAGTTACAATAGGAAATCGAAAACAGGTTAACGTAACTTTGTTAATTTTTGGCTATATGTTTCAGATTAAATCTTGTTAAAGAAGATTATATGGAAAAAATTTTAATTCAATTTCGTTGCACCTAGATGTATTCTTGGTACATTTTTCCAACACTCTGACTCTAATTTCTATCAAGTCTCTCCGTTATGTGCCACGTGACACTACCATGTATCATATTATTATTGGTAAAATGTTTAGGTAGATCCCACATTTATCATGTTGATCTGATCTAGAATTTTGACTTAAAAATGTAATACTTTAAGTTATTCGAGATTTTTTAATACATTATATAAATATCTTAGTTAGTATGGTGTTCACTTATACGTTTGAATTTTACTTTTGTTGCGAGTAGATTCTTTAAAGGGAGCCTAAGAAAAACTTGAACTAGATTAAGTGAGTATCTATATATAACTCAAAGATATCATATTTCAACTTAAAACTTTAAGACAATCGATTATGAGCCTTCTAATATATAACCCACTTCAACAGCACACTAATCTAAATTTTTTCAACTTCATTCTAGCCTAACTAACCTAAGTTAGAACTTGAACCAAATTAAGTGAGCTTCTATATACAACTCAAAGATACTATATCTCAATCCAAAATCTTAAAACAATGAATTATAGGCCTTTCTTGTATATAACTCATCTCAACAATCTGTCTCTTTCTAATATAGGATAATTCATTTTTAGCTTTGTCACAACAACTTTCCTCTCAAATGACATTATTTTTTTTAATTTTAAACTTAAAATGATGCTTTTTTTCATCTTTTTCCTCCTTCTATCCTCCTCTTTCCTATACCTTTATACTCAATCGCTTGTATTTCGATTCTTCTTTCTAAAGGTTTATTCTATAGTTTCATGTTTACCGTCACAGAATTCAAACCGGAGTTGTTTACCAGGAAGGAAATGGTGAGGTTAAAGCATTCCTTATAATGTTTCCCCATTCTTGTTATATAATTTAGACTAATTATAACATCACACATGAATATAAAATGGGTTCAGCATAAGCCAGAATAAGAAATGATATAGCAAAGGGCACTCAATGATATAATAATAGAAGATGATTTTGAGGTTAATAATGAGAGATTTAGCTTGTTCAAAGGGGTGCAGAGAGAACCAAGAATGTGTCATTCTTACGAGTGACATAGGTGGTGGTCATCGTGCCTTTATTGAAGCCACTTGTGATGCTTTCAAATTCAAATTTTGTGATGAGTACAAGATATCTGTATACATGTTCTTGAATTTGTTCTTAGTTCTTAATCTTGTCGTTTTTCATTAGATCTTTTTAGGCGTTAAGCTCAATATTTTTAATAAATTTAAATCTCTATTCCTTTGTTTTGTAAAATTTCAATCCTTGAAAACTTGTAGTGTATTCTTATCATAGATCTTAAACAATTGCTTATCCCCTTTCATTTCTTGCCTTCAATTTCTTGTTCTCCTTTCTCTACCTTTCTCTTATAAAAATCGTTAATGACCAACCTTTTAATTTTTCTTAATTAATTTTTTTCATGGGAAGCACTAAATTCCTCTAAGAACCTTCATATTTGTAGAAAATCTCATGAGACATTTCACTTGAATTCTTAAAATCATCTTTTAAATATGGTTCACTCATGTCCTAAAAATGTATAAGAGAACACCATACTAACTGAGCTATTTATCTAACACGTTAAAAAATCTAATGAGAATAACTTGAAGTATGATAATGTTTAAAGTCAAAATTCCATATCAAGTCCATATGAAAAATGTGGGGTCTACCTAAACATTTTGATCAATAATAATGTGACATGTGGAAATTCCACGTGACATATGATAGAGAGATTTGATAGAATTTAGAAGTAGGATTCTTTTTGAATTTTCCTTAAACGTTAGGTTCTTTTTAAATGTTTTGAAACATTAGGGTTTGACATAAATATAGATAAAAACATTAAGATTTAAAAAACGCTTTTTGCCTTTAGAAAAATAATATATATATACATAAAGAGTTGCTAGGGATACTAAGCTATTATGAAAATATAATGGGGCACTATACCGAAGAGCCTATCGTGGAGTATTTTTTCTTTACAATTAATATTTTAGTTAGTTAAATAAAAAGTTGAGTATGATAATTTTTATCATCAAATGTTAGGAGTTTTTATAAGTCTTTTTTAAAAATATTATTAGTGATTAGATTTGTTATTCTTGGTAGGGGAATTGCTCTAAGAATTAACCTTGTATTGATAAGAAATAAAAACTATATAAGTTTATAAATATCTAAAGTCAACTGTAACTTAAATCTTAAGTCTGCTAATCGAAATACAAGTATTTTTCTTTTTATAGGCATCAAATCTCAAGGTTTGTCTCTTAAAGATTTAACTTATCTAATTTTACCCTTATAATTTAAAGGACAATCAGGATAATATGGTCTGATACTTTCTTTTATACATGATCCTCTCATTAAGACAAGTACTGAGCATATTCATATCTTTGTGTGACAAACGATAGATTATAAAAGAATTAAACTTTTAGAGCAAAAGAAAAAAATATATATCAAAAAACGTATACTGATCTTATTTAATAATGGGTCATTAGTTCTTGAGTATAATGGAAGGCATTCTTTGCTTATATAGGTAGAGAGACACATATATAGACAAAGATATAATAATACAAAATTGAGGGCCACTAAAGCCAATAATTTATACAATACTCCACATAGTACAATAATGCAACTAATAAGAACAAAAGATAATTATTCATGATTCATAAAATGCAATGACTGAGAACCATAAGGTCCCCCATTTAATAGAAGGTAATCTAATGGATCTTGCTATGACTAAGATTATCGTGGTCCTTCATCTCCACTATTTTCATCCATCTTTTTCAATTCTTCTAAAAAATCTTCAATTTCTTTTTCATTAATTATTGTTAGGTTATAAAGGGGGTCTTAAACATCTTGGAAATAAGGGGTTGTAGGTTGAAAGAATCCTGCAATATCAAAGTCTAAAGCAATAAGAGTTTTTTTACTATTAGGGATGTTAAAATCAGACATTTTAGGTTCACCTTAAACAAATTCTCCTATATGTGGTCTAAGTAAAGTAGATATTATTGGAAACCCATATTTATGAAAATGGTTTAAGCCATCTAAAAACATCCTAAAGTTAGTTAAGACATTTTCTTTATATCAAAGTAATTGAATTGAGATATGCCAAAAATAAGCTTAGCTAATGATATAGAGGTATCTATCACGGGTTATGTTATAAGGCCTATAGATGACAATGAAGTACTGAGTATTTTGGTTTTTGATCAGAGCATCCCTCAATTTGTACTTATTAAGGACCTTATATAGTTGCTCCTTCTAGTAAGGTAATGGTTGGTACTAATTAAGAAAAGTCCACAAGAATCAACTTTAATTTTCCCTATTGTACAAATGCCAGTACATCGACAAGGGTGAAAGGGCTATGTCTCCAACGTAGAGGGAAAATATTGTCTATGGATACTACATTGCTTCTTATGGAAGAGATTCTTTTATAAAGAGGATAGTGTGTAAGGAGTCTATAGATTAAAGTAAACAGGAATGGGGTGCAATCCTAATATGTAAAGGAAAACATGGAGGAAATAGAAAAGACTTGTTTTGGTAATTGCATCAATGTTAGAAAGGGTAGTTGGTCATCTACCTATTACGAGAAATGATTTCTTCACTTTTGCAGTGGATGGAGGATCTATCATAGTTAAAATTAGCGGGAGGTAATGAGATTGATAGATTTCTAAGATCTAGAAAAGCAGTTAACTGTTGTGTTATGATATCCTTTAATATAGCACACTGTAAATTTATAGCCCGAGAATCAATTTTTCCAATGAAGTAATTGCCAATTTGGGAAAATCTTTTTTATATGGTCTAAACTTTTTAGAAAAGATGTGTTATCCATCTTTATAGTGAAATGATAATGGCTAAGGTGGAAATTGAACTTTTCTATTACCTCTTTTTACCACCAAAATTTCTTTATAAATAGTATGATAATGCCTTTAAGCTCCTTAAATTGTCTACTAGAGTATCTCTCTTTCCATCGATCTCTTCAATTAGTACTGTTCCCCATTGATATTTGTCAGTATGACTCTTTGTACTTTGTTTAATATCTTTAAAGGAGGTAAATGCCAACTCACTTTATTTAGATGTTGCTCTGCTTTTGTTTGGGAAGTACACTATAATGGGGGACTCTTTTTTAGCAACTTTGAGAGCCGATTGATGTGATTAGAGAAATATGGACTAAAGTCTCTGATATAATTAATGATTCCTAAGATTTGTTTAATTTACTTGACGTTGAAGTTATTGTCTAGAAAGTTGAGAAATTCTCCAACTATATATGGACTAGGCTGTATATCTTTTTTGAGTTAAAAGCATTATTTCATATTTATTTGTGAGATTTATAAATTGTTTTAGTAAGGCTTGGTTCTTTTGGTGGGTTTGAGAGAATAATAAGAAGTCATCAATGTAAACTAGAACACTCTTCAAAATGGGCACATAAATCTTTATCATAGCCCTTTGGAATAATAATGGGGCTACTTTAAGTCCAAATGACATTATTTTCCTTTAATATTATGCATTAGATATACAAAATGTTGTCTTATGTCTATCTATTGGATCAATACCCAATTACAAAAATTCTGCCTTTAAATTAAGCTTTGAATAAACGTTTACTTCTTTGTAAGAAGATGTTGTAGTCAATAACCAATCCGTTTTTACTATGATTCTTTTTTCATCTCTTCTCAATATAAAATGCTTGCACGCCTATGCATGCCTAATCAAAATTTGTAGGCTTAATTAATCCTTAATTCAGTAGAATATCACATTTTTCTTATGCTAATTTCAAACCATCAAGGTTCATCCTTAGCCAAGAGTCCTTTATAGGATTAATATCTTTACTTCTTTTAAAAGGTAACTAACAATATATTAGGATGATCAAATCGATCATAACTTTCTAAATAGTAGTGAAGAAATTGATCCCTAATATCTTTGTATTCAAAAGGAACTTTCTGTAGGTCGAACATGTTACAGGTGTATGCATATGCACAAAAATACTGCTTATACTTTTACTCTAAACTTATACCTCGTGATATAATCAATCTTAAAATATTTTCCATTAGTTGTGAAGTACTCCTCATGTGGTTTCCATAACTCTGAATGAAGGATATTAGGTTTCATGACACTTCTACATAATTCTATGTCCATATAGCCAATTGTACTGATTAGCCAATGATATTTACATTGTAACAGCTAAATTTTTACATAAGGTTTGGTGACAAAGAGGGTTTGTGGCTTAATTTTCAAAACGATTATTGTAGCATGTAAATAGAATTATCACCATCTTCTTTAGGAAAGGATTCATTTTCCTCATCTGATTAATATATCAAAAGAGAAATTTGAGTTTCCTTATCTTCGCTATATTGCTATTCAAAAGTAGACTCTATTTCTTTATCATCTCTAATGGGCATCATCACTTCAATAGACTCTAAAAATCTTCATGTCCATCGTAATTTTGTTGAGACATTTGATTTTATAATGTCCTAGTTTACCATATAGATATCACCTATAGATTTTCTTACTCCAGTATAACATCTCTTAAATAATCGAGCAATTCTCTTCTTTTTTCTTCTAAAAGGTCTTTAATAAACTTTATATCTTATTTTTTTAAAATGAAAACTTTTCTTAGAGTGACAAAGGAATTCTCCTTTTTCTTTACATTTAATCTTCAAATAAGGATTTTTACCACTCTATTTGGGTTGAGGTCCGTCTTTTAACAAATTCTTAAAGAATGTTATTTTTCAAAGAGCTTGCAAAGAGTTGTCAAAGCCAGTTGGTAAAGCTCACCAAGAGATATATCTTCCATGTTTCTATGCAGGGAATTGATAGATTTTTGTAATTTAAGTTGAAGCTCATATGGAAGAGATGTTATAAAAGTATATTTGAGATAAACATCCTTAAAGTCATTTAGCATATAATATTTCTTAGACATACGTTGAAAATGCTTTTATAGGTCTTTCTATGAAATGAATAACACTTTAACACTTTATTTCAATGTATTCTTACATACTTTATGTATCTACAAGTTAGAAGCCTCCAATAAATTCCTTATATATCTTGCCAAGTAGAGAGCTTGTACTGAGAAGTCTTATAGCTTATAATTTTCTATATTCTTCGAGACTTTGGAACTACTCTTAGAGGTTTCCAGTCATTCTAGAGACAAATTCTATTAAGATTTCCTAAAGAGTAACATCAAGCCTTGTTATTTACAAATCTATCAGTGCACCAAATTCATACAGGTGGTCCCACCACTTCTTCAGGGAAATATCATAAAAAGGACCAAAGGTTGGTTTATAGGATGATGCTACTTAAGGTTGAACTGGTTCATTTATAGATTTAGTATCTTCAACTTTTGGTTTTACTTCAGTTTGTTGAGGGGAAGATTAAGGAATAACCATTAGGATTTAGGAAATTTGGTTAAGGTCAGTAAGCTAATTAAAGTTATCTAAATCTTTTATTAAAGAACTTTTACTTTCAGAACTATTTAACCCTGGTTGTTGGGTAGATTAAAGGATGGCTATAAAATCTTGAGTTTTTATTGGTTTTTTATTCTTTGTCATGGTTGGAAGTGGTAGATCTTCTAGTGGCAAGGTTGGAAAGTCTTTAAATTGTATTATCCATATAGATGCATCATCATGCATGATAAAGGTTCTATCATCCTTTTATGAATTGTAGGAATTATTAGCTAAGGAAAAGATGGAAGAAGAAGAAATTATTTAACAACTATCTTCAAGAGTTCATACAAATTCTCTGGCCTAGGTTGTGGATTTTTTAATATTAACCCAAGGTCTTGAATCTAAATGAATGACATCATAATTGGGTTAATAACTTCTATGAGATTGACATTTGAATTTTCTCTTAGGTTTTCTTTTTTGAGACTCAACTTCATCATCACTGCCAAACTGCATTAGATTTTGGTGATTTCAGTTATGGACTAACACTAATCGATAGCGAAATGATAAGAGACTAAAAGCGAGTCAGAGATCCAAAACTGAAAGAACTGTATGCCTTTGAAGTATTGTTTTTCACTAAAAAATCGTAGACTACCTGTGAGAAATGATAGTAAGAATAAAGGAGAATCAGTTTACCTATTAAAAAACTAAATAGTTTTGACTTAGGTGTTATTATAATTAAATGACATCGTTTTATAAGGTTTTCATATGTCTTTTTTTTTTTTACCAGGTTAGACCTTCGTTAATAGAAACAAATGGAAGTATTAAATTTGTTTAAATTGAAAAGTTATAAGACTGCAATAGAAAGTTTCAAAGCTATAGGACTTAATGGGAAATTTAGTTAAATTAAGACTAAGAACATAATTGTCCCATTAAGAAAATGAAGACTTAAGGCATGATTTTGTAGCCTATAAATGATCTGGTGATGTAGGGTTACCATAATAACTGTTAGATTTTAATTTTCAATAATGATTTAAATCTCGACCTTTAATCTTTTAGAAAGTCAGATCACTCAATTTGATATTGAATTTAGTAGCGATAGTGAGAATTACACTCCCGTTATTGAGGGTGATTAGTAAAGTGTCAATTAGAACATTTTGGTACTTAGTATATGTAGTCTCCATCAGCGAGTTCCTAGCAGTGGCCAAAATCTCTTTTCTACCATAAAGATTCAAGATCAGACGAATACCACCCATATGCAAGTGAGTATAGCCTTACTCTAGCGCCAAAGAAATCAATTATGAAGGAAACTCTAAAGTAGCATATTGTTCAACCGAAGTGGCTTGTAGGCTATACTGATCTAACTTCGAACTTTGGATCATGTTTTTTAGATTTAGACTTTGCATAGAGATTAAAGAGGCTTGTATTATAGGCCTAGATCTATAATATAGGTTGTATAAACATAACAATTATAACTAGGTGTCATGAATTTTGGTATGAAGGTGAGCGATTTCTATGAGATTTTTTTACTTTATTAGAAAGGGTTATTTCAACAGGATATAATAGCTTATCTAAAAAACAAAATATTGAAGAGAAATGAATTGAATTTATGAAAGAGGTTGAAGGATCACTAGTAATTATTTTGTGTTCTCCTTACTAACTGTTATTTATAATAACATACACTCTATCGTTGAACAAGTTCAAAATGTTATAAATAATATGTAAACATTTTAATAATGTGGTGATGAATTGACAAAAGTAAAAGTGATTAAACTACGAATTATAGATTAATGAGAGATTGTGCTATGAATGATCATATCAAGAGTTTAATAACGAGAGATTGTTACATCTCATATAAAAAGTAGATATGATCCTCATGTATTGAAGACTAGTAGAAAATGAAAATTTTAATTAATCCAATTGAAAAGTTGTACCAAACAAAGAATAGGATGATGACTAAAACCTTTAATTAATAGAGATTTAATTTGACTAATCCAACTTCTAATCGTATCATGCCATGCCATGCCATGCCCCTTTTTTTAATTTAGAGACATTATTTAGCAATTAAATGGTCCTTTGAAAATTTCTCGTCCTTTGGAAGGATATTCTTCAATCATCATGCTCTTTTTTTAAACAATCTATTTTTATATTTCTTTTCTTAAGGCTTCTAAACCATGAAAACAATTACAATATTATAGAAGGACGCACCTTAACAAAGATGATGGTAAAATCTAAGCTTGTGAATAGTGCAAAGATATGTTGAAAGTGTACAGCAGGCCACATAATAGTAATGTTCGAAAAACTGATATTAGTACTGCCTTGGAATGATACCTTACTAATACCGATTAATTTTTTAAAATTATAAAATGAACTTTAGATTTTGTAAAATCTATAAAATGATCCATATATATATTATGCATTCCCTATAAATATAATTTTAACTTGTTTCAAATATTTAATCAATACAATAAATATGTATAATTTTCATACAATATTTATACCTATTAATATTAATTTTCACATATTTCTCAAATAAATTACAATTTGAATTAAAATAAATAAAAGAACAATCATCTAACCATCATAACTTAGGCTTTGTTTTGTTTCATTTTTTTCTTTAGTTTTGATTTTCTATTTTTTAATCACAGAAATCGAAAAAAACAACACAGAAATTGAAAAAACAACATATTAATATAGCACATAAACTGAAAAAAAGCACAAAAACAAAACCAATATAAAAACCCAAAAATTACAATAAAAAACCACAATAAGCAACAATACCAAATGAGCCCTGAATATCAATACATCAAAATATCATGAAATAATAATACTATAAAAATAACTATTATCTTTATTTATATTAATACGATTTTTCATTTATTTCTCAAATAAATATCAACATGAATTAATATAATAAAAAAAATAACAGAACATCAAAACAAATTACTGAATATTAATAAATCAAAGTATTATCAAGTAATAACCTCCAATCATCTATAATCAATTGTATTAAAATATTATATAATAAATAATATATAGAATTAAAAAAATACTACAACTAACATTACTATCTAGCACAGGAATTTCATAAACAAAATTGAAGACTGAAATAATATTAACAGTTAACATATATAAAATTTAGCATATACATAAAATACCATAAAAAGGAAAATAGCCTGAAAATATATAAAAATTCATTCTCCAAGTTGTTGACAACTAAAATCAGGTTGGATCCACCTATCGTCTACTACAAAATCCCTATCAGGAAGAGGAACCTGATAATCACCCCTCATCAAATGTCATCTTAGTAAATAACATATCAGTATCCTTCTAATGAATATTAGCATCTTCTTACAAGTCACTCTCATCTAAAAGACTTGGCTCCTCATATGCCTAATCTGTCAAAGCATCAATATGATCCAAAGGAATAAAATTTGAGTCATTAGATATTCGACTCAGAGTTTTAGTAAACAAATTTCTAATGGAATTCTAGACATACTATTGAATATAATAATAGTAATAACAAAAAGAACATACCTTTCTCGAATCTATAGGTTGTATCTATTATACATCAAATCATTCAACCTCTTATGCTCCAATCTATTCCACTTCTTGGAGTGGATGAACTCGAATGTGCTTCAATTTCTTTCACATCCAATTACACTTACGCACTGACTCAAAATACGAATTGCAAATCTTTGCAATTCTAAAACATCACTACTAAACTGGTTCCATCAAGTAATTGCAAGACAAAAAAAGGGTCTCATAAATAAAATGAAGCAATGATTTAAATAAATAACAAAAATAAAAAAATGTATACCTGTATCGAGCTTCTCTCTTTGTCATACTATTAAAGGCATCTTGAAATCACTAATAGCCTCTTTATACGCTACTATTTATTAGGAGGTCTTGCATCATCTCATGGCGAATAATAGTAGTGATGGTCTTTAGCATTCCTTTACTAACGTTAATTCTCATTTCGTAATTGTATGAGAAGTAGACATTTGAATTAAGGAATGCCTCGGCAGTAAATAAAGGAGTGTACAACTAGTTTTTTCATCAGTTACGAATGACAGATAGAAAAGGATTATACAATGCAAGTTTATTCTTCAAATTGGCCTTTATAATTTTCTTCACACTCTCTCCTTGACATCATAAAAATATCTTACCGCTGGCTTCTTATTACTATCTGCCATATTAAGTGTTGCAGTCTAAACAGAAAAATATAAATTAAATTCTATCCTAGACCAAACTGAAGGCAAGCATACCTCGTCGACAAATAATATAAAAACTGTAAGAACCGAGTATCGTACCCAAGAGATTCCAACACGTAAGACAATTAAATTAAAAGATGTAAAATTACTCAAAAGATCAAGAATTGATTGTTTTATGAATGAATTGAAACAAGCGAAATAAAAAAATATGTAAGATGCAAATTAATGGACTAAATGCAAAAGAATTAGATCAAATGATAGAAAAAATGGCTGAGGCATCGGACTTCTATTGACTTAGGCACTAAAAAAAAGTAGTAATGGTGGATTGATTTAGGATTTACTTCACTTAAGCAAGTCAACCTAATATTCATAAGAATTTCTTTCTCTTCTAAATCTAACTTATCTATTTGGTTCATAAATAATTTGGAGTAAAAGGTATTAAACAAAAAATTGCATTCAATTAAATGAAAATCAATATCGAAAAAATATGTCCTAATCCAATATCAATCCTAACCTCAACCAAAAAATATTTACTCAGATATATTTATCAATTTAACACAAGTCATGGTCATAACAAGTATTTCCATTAAATAAATAACAAAATAACACATTAAATAAATTTTTATACCTAGAAATCAAATTCTAAACAAAATTCAATAGATAAAATATTAAAATATGAAAATAAAAAAAAATAAGAAAGCTGAGAAGTGGTTTCCCCTATGATTTCTGTTCAAAATCTAGTTTTTTTCCTCCGAAATTCTGTCCCAATGCTGCGTTCTCTCTTTCTCTACTGTTCGCTATGTTCTTCGATCCCGAATCCTCTCACGAATTCTGTCTCTTTTTGCTATTCTGCCTCTCCGAATGCTGCCTTCTGCCTTATTTCTCTGTTCTCCGCCTCTGAATTTCTCCCATATGTCCGAATGCCCTTCTCTTTGGTCTGTCTAGGTTTTCTTTCCCTTGGATTTACTTGGAGGGCTGCTGGTCCAGTGGGGAGAGTTGGGTCTACTGCTGTTGAAGAGGGTTGGAGGCTACTTGGTGGACTTGTCGGGCGACGCGAGCTCGAGTCCAGGAGGCGAGTGGGTTAGGTATCTAGGCAGAGCAGCGCGGGCTAGGCTCCAGGCGTAGGTACTCAGTCCAGCAGCAGTAGCTCCAGCCAGGCTCTAGGGCTCCATACCCACGGGCCAGGCGTATGAGGCTCAACAGCAGGTCTAGTAGCACGCGAGTCCAAGCCAAGAGGAGGCAGCTCGCAGGCTAGGCATAGCAGTAGCTCAAGCACTTTAGGCGCCAGCCTGTAGGCTCTCCTCACGCGGGTTGGGCCAGCGCCAAGCTCCAAGATGCGTGAGCTCTTCTCCAGCTACTGTCCAGCAGGTTTGGTCTTGGAATTTAATTCATTCTTCTTTTCTTCTTTTCTTCTTTTTTTTTAATTTTCTTCTAACTTCAAATTTAATTTTGATAAACCCTACACAATAAATAAATACACCAATAAGATTCAATTCTAACCCAATATTAATAATTAAATAATAAAACACAAAACATAAATAAAAACACTTAAATAAACAAAACTTACTCCGAATTAATACTAAACACAAACAAAATAATAATTAAGATTATACTAAACAAAAATACACAAAATAATC
>JAOXYD010000003.1:2485731-2501837 GCA_028565735.1 Pinacopodium congolense | reverse complement strand
ATTTCCATTTTCGTCGATCTCCTGAGGACAGACCTATAATTGGAATGGTTGCAGCTCACTGGAACGAGAATGAGCCCGCTAATATTTCCCCCAGCCAGCTGACGTCCCATGTCCAGTATTTTTATCGGCTTGGAGAGCAGGGCGACAATATAAGATGTTTTAAATATATATATATATATCTACCTCAAAAGAATTATAAATATTTTCGTATATTAAAGTATAATATCAAATACATTCACATTTCAGAATGTATTGCCTACCGCACTTCGGTATGATAACGATAAATACAAGCAGCAGCCAGCTGACGTCCAGGTCTAGAGCAGCAGCCAGCTGACGTCCATGTCCATTATTCTTTTAGACATTCAACTTTAATAATTTAGGGTAAAACTGAATGACTCATGACTTGCAAGTTACTTATATATATATATATATATATAATAAATCATTAATTTTATTAAAAGGATCAAAGGAAAAACTCTTATACTCACCTTTGTTTTCCTCATAAATTAGGGTACGATACCAAATAAGAAAAAAAATCTTATTACTTACAACTTAAAGGTCAAGACACGTAATTTAGAGAGAGCTAAGTCACAAGCATTAACTCTTATAGAGATTATACCTATCTATAGTAAAATTTAGACTTTCTAGTATTTAATTGCATTATAATTTTAATTTAATCAAAATTTCATTAAAATTACAATAAATCATAGTTAATTACAAATTAGGTATCAATAAAATTCAATATCTAACATTAGTCTTTATTTATTCAATAACTTATATTTGATTTTAAAATTCATTAAACTTTACAATCAAGTATAACTTCAATAAATTACCTTTTTTCCTTCAACTATTTTTTATATCTGAATTATTAGGTTTCTAAGAAATAGCAATAGTTATAAATTATAATGTTAAATTATATTTAAGAATAGTATCTAAAAACACATAATGACTACCTAATTAATATTGAAGTGATTTTTTATCAAAAAAAAAATCTTGAAGTGATTTTTGACAAATCTTCCATATAATTCAATTATCTCATCATATAATATTTTGATTAGATTTAGAGCATGAAATCAAAGTCTACTTCATTTGAATCTAGTTATATTAGTTTTTAGTTTGAATAATTGATTCCTTTAATGACATTTAACAATTATTTTCATAGTGCATTTAACCTTGGTAAATTTTTATTATATCAATAATAAACGAAAAGAATTGAACATTCCCCCTTAATTATTTTATAATATGAATCATATTGATCACTTGACTATCTTTATATAGTTCATATTAGTTCTAATAATTAATAAATGAGTTATCTTTTACAAACACAAGTCATAAATAATATCAAAATACAACAATCACTATATGAATATTTGTTCAATCATCATAATGAACATTGTTATAGATACATAAGTAACATTACATATAAAATTATTATATTTATCATTTCAGTTAATTTATCTTTTAACAAGCACTTACATGTTTATTTTAGTATTATTATATTTTAATTTATAAAATGAACTATTTCTTTTATAAGAGAGAACTATAACAAATTTCTAACTATTATTATTCAGTTTTAATAAAATAATGAATATAAATAATATAAATATAATACATAAATGGAATATAAATTTGATACTTATAATTTTATTTACAAAATATATTTATTATGCTAATTTTTTATATGTTAATTAACTAAAAAATATATAAAATAAATATGCCTTTAATTAAATATATCACATATTTATAACTAACAAATTAGTTGCTAAGACAAAAGATATAATTTGTTCTTTAACATTTAAAAAAATTAAATTGCCTCCAACATTTTGAAGATATTACTTTATCTCTTAACATTTATAAAATAATATATTTCATTTCTTAATGTTTGTAAAATGTTGTAAATTACCCCCTCTATTTTAATTCATTAACAAAATATTAATAAAGAATAATCATAATAAAATTAGTGTTGAAGGAGTAATATGCACTATTTATAAATGTTAGGGAGCAATATACACTATTTTATAAATATTAAAAAGATAAATTATATTATTTTACAAATAGTAGAACATAAATTAATACCTTTCAAAATGTTAAAAAGTTCTTTAAATGTTAGGGTTTAAAAGTAGATCATTTCCGTAGTTGCTAACATATATATAAATATATATATTTGATATGTGATAATTCGTCAAATCCAAGATTATATATATATTTTGAGAATCATACATCATCCCGAGGGTTTTTCAAGATCCTCTCAGGAGAAGCTACAGTTCAATCTCTTTAACAACTATGTCATGATCTTAGATTGATTAATTGGAGGTAAAACGAACTAATCCGATCACCACGACCCGTGGGTCAGAGATTAGAGACCAAATTAATAAGAAAAGAGACAAAAATTTTATTGATAGAAAATCATATAATACTTAATTCGAATAGAAACAATACTTACACAGCCAAGGAAAAGTCTACAGTTACTCTTTAAGTCATAATCGACATGATTTTCTTGTCATATTGGAATTACAGGTCATACAATACAAATGCAACTGCAATAAATTGGGGTAAGAATATAAAAGGTCTCACCGCAATGTTATGGACATAAGGAAAAAGATAGGTTGACAGGTGAGTTTTATGATTATCTTTAAAATATTCTTAAATATTTATTAACATATAAATATATATATAATACTTAAACTACATAAATTATAAAAATCACAAAAAGTCACTAAGTTGATGTGTTTGAAATAAGTATAATCAAATCTTCTGACACGTGCATTTCCCTGATAAAAGAATCTCATTTATGAGCTTTTCTATATTCAAGGATGATGACCCTTTGGGACCGGTAGCCTCTTCTGTCATTCTTTTCCACTCCGTCGCTGTTTTTTTCAGTTGCTTACCTTTCTCTCCTTCCATGAACTCGCTTACAAGCTTCGCCAAATGATCCCTGTTGACATCATTATCAATCTCCATACCAACTCCCCATTCAACGCAAGCATATCTACAATTGGTAGGTTGATCGGCGATGAACGGCCAACAAAGCATAGGCATGCCTGCCGAAATGCTTTCAATAATTGAGCCCCACCCGCAGTGTGTGAGGAAACCTCTCACTGATGGGTGATTCAGAACTTCCTCTTGTGGACACCAACTGGCAATGAAACTCCTCTCTCTTGTTTCTTCAGTAAACTCCGGAGGCAATAGTGCAGAACCACCGGCTACCATGTCAGGCCTTATTATCCACAGAAAAGGGTGGTTGCTTTTGGCCAGTCCCATCCCAAATTCTATGAGTTGTTCAGTAGTCAACCATGTTATGCTTCCAAAATTTACATAAAGCACTGAATTAGGTTCCCTGGAATCAAGCCATTGAAGGCACTCGGGTTCTTCTTTCCATAGATTACATCCAATCGATATTGAACCATTGTCTTGCATTTGATTGAGATGTAGTTGCAGAGGGCCAATGAAATAGACAGCACGAAACATAGAGGATATAGATTCCAAAAGTTCAGGTTCTAAAGCATCAAAAGTATGCAAAATGAGTGCTGGAGCTTCACGTGCTTTCTTAGTTGACTCTGCTGACAACCGAAACCCGAGTTCATCAGTACTTTTCGCTCGAATTGCACTTGTTGAAAAATCCCTCAAACGCATATTTTTCAATCCAAGTAGCCATTTGTTAGGAAAGTTTCTTCTGCCACCAAAAAAAAAAAAAAGTTGTTTAGATGAAAAGCGTTACTGTATATCATAGACAACGAAATAATAAGCAGAACTAATGGCCAACTCATAATTTCTTAATTAGAAATTTCTAATTAAGAAGCTCTGTTAGAAAAGTGACTTTGACTAGTTTCAAGACTTCCACAAGACTTCTATGCTATGTAGATCTTGTATGTGACCAAACTTCACCATCCAAATTTCACATGTATTACGTCCATCGTAATCAATATTAATTACTTCATGCCCCATAAGAAACTATGAATTCAAACATGAGATAATGATCCTTTTCTTGCATATACCTTTCAGGGGTAGTAGACCTCTTTCTGCTAGTACACGGGTCTGATCGAAGGCCATGAAGCCAGAGGCAGAGAGAGTAAAGAAAACTGCAATAGGAAGTCCATGTTCTTCGGCTATTGGAATAGTGCATTTTGACAAGAATCCATCAGAAACTATGCAAGTCACTGGTGGAAAACTGGAAGACCTACTGTCATTGAGTTTTGCAATGAGCTCACTAAACGGTGCAAGGTAGTCACCGTTCACTATGGACGCACAGAGCTTCCCCATATGAGGCCAAACAACAGTATCTGTGGAAGGAAGGCCGTCTGGAATAAATTCAAAGCGGAAATCCGGCAAGCCATCCATGGAGTTTGGACCTCTTGATTCAAGTAAGCATCTATAGTTAATCTCAAAGTGCACAAATGTTATGTGAAATCCTTTGTGGTGAAGTATTTTTGCTAGCTTAAGCATTGCTTTTATGTGGCTCTGAGCTGGGAATGGGATGAACACTACATGAGGTTTATCCTGAGGTGCAATAAATTCAGTACCCATCTCCGAACCTAGATCTACCCTTATTGTGTTTCACAACTTGTGGCTATCTTTTATAGCAATTAAAATTTGGTTTGTGCACGGAAGTCCTCGCTAAGGGTGGCCCCTTATATTTGTTTGTATATGTATATGGCTATATGCTATCCATTTCCTTATCAACACATCCTCCAATAGCTTTGAATAATTACTTACTATGGTAAGGTAACAAGTCATAAGATATGGTCCAAGTATAAGGTCAGCACCATATGTTGTTACACTATTTTCCGGTGTGTATTGTGCAGACGTATGAGAATGCGTAATAATTCTAACTTCTAACATTATGTTAGAACTTAGAAGTAAATATAATATAATGTTATATTACTACTAAGAACATGGCTTTTATGTTAGAAGTAATGCAAGAGACATCTATATGGAGGAGGAATCGCTCACGAGAGTTGAATTGCTGTTTGCATTCTGAATAATGTATTGAAGTTGGTAGTCCTATTTTGGTGGATATTAGTGGCTGTTATGGGCCATCAACAGATAAGTTAGGACATGCAAAAATATTAACATGTTAAATATTTTTAAGTAGAGTCACCAAACATTTTCTTTATTACAACTCTCCAGTATAAAATAAAAACTAACGATAATCAAACCACTTTTGGATATTAGTTGTTATTGAAGGTAAAAATGTTTAAGATGCCTCATATACGTCATCAAATAAGTTAAGTTAAGAAATGTAAAAAAAAATTTAAATTTTTTTATGTAGAGTGACTAAACATTTTTTTTATTACAACTCTTCAACATAAAATAAAAACCAATGAAGATCAAACATAAAAGCTAAGTTGTTTGAATTTATCTCTAAAAAAAAAAATTTATGCCTTATTTTTATCTATACTAAAGTTATATTTTACTCCTTAATATGTATACAAAAATTTGAAAAAGATCCTAACATTTGATGATATTTAAAAAATATTTTAACATTAAAAATATTTAAAAATATATTAACATTTATAAAACGTTCAAAATAGACTCTAACATTTTTAAAATATTTAAAAACATTCAAATATTAAAATTTCAAATCAAACTCCAAACATGAAAAGATATAAATTAGTTTCGAATATAATGTTAATATTTAGCAGTAAATCTAATATGTTTAAGTGTAGTAGATAGGGTGCCAATGTAATATATATCTATTAAAAATTATTACATTAGATATAAAAAGAATCTAAGAGAAATTAGATTTCTTTTAATATCAAGATCTTTTTTGAATTTTTTATAAATACTAAAAAATTTTAACACTATAAAATTAAATTTTTATACAAATATTTAAAATTAAAATGTATCTTCAACCTCTTTTTCTATTAAGTTTGGACTAAGCAGAAGGGAAAGGATAGAGATTTCCGATAAATAAATAGAAGGTTGACTACAAGAATTTTTTGGTAAATTGATGTTTTCCACTTTTGTTTTTCTCGAAAGATACACACTAGACAAAAGGTTAAGGGAATAACTTTTAACTCTTTTTTCTAACCTCGAAAAGACACATCATTCTGAAGCTGAAACAGAACAGTCTAAACTATGTTCCAAATTTATCCTGTCTTATCTTTCCAGCCGCAATACTGGAACTTCCCTTGAGACGTGAAAGATCCCATCTCCCCCAAATGGGATTGCGCCGAGGGCCATGGTTTCAAATCATGGCCATGGCGTTGAAGTCAAGGCAATTGTCGTGACTTAATAATTGAGTTTAATTTGGGTCTATAACTTTTTTCAAAAGCTGCAATGCATGTAATTCACATTTCACATTGTTTCAGAAAAATAATATATACACACAAAACGCTGGCAGGGATCCTATGCTACCATGAAAATAGAAGGGGGCCCTTCATATATGCGCCGAAGAGCCTATTGTGGAATATGTTTTCTTTACAATTAATATTTTGGTTAGTCAAACACAAAGTCGAATATGACAATGTTATATCCCCAGGTGCTAAAAGTTTTTATGTCTCTTTTTTTTAAAATATTATTGAAGATTAGACTTGTTATTCTTGGTAGGGGCTGCTCTTAGAGCCAATCATGCACTAATAAGACATAATTATTATGTGAGCTCAAAAACATATAAAGACAATTGTAACTTAAATTCAAGTATGCTAGTCAAGATACAAGCTTTTTCTTTTTATGAACAAACTCTCAAAGCTTGTTTTTTAGAGATTAAATATGTCCAATTTTTTTTGTATAATTTAAAGTTCAAACAAAATCATATGATTTAATATTTTCTATTGTATAAGATCCTCTTACAGAAATAAATATAGAGCATATTCATATATCTGTGTGATAGAAGTTAGGTTATTAAAATTTTAAGCTTTCAAAAGAAAAAGAAACTTAAAAAGAGGCCATGAGAAAACACATACTAACCTTATTTCATAATAAGTCACTAGTTCTTGACTGTAATAGAAGACATCCTCTGCTTATATTGGTAGAGAGACATAGATATGGATAAAGATATAATAATACAAAATTGAGGGCATACTAAAGCTAATAATATATACGATACCCCATACAATACACAAAAGATAATTATTCAGGTTCCTAAAATGCAATGATTGAGAAATACAGGGTTCTCTTATAAAAGGAAATCTAATGATCTTGGTGTGACTAAGATGGTGGTGATCCCTCATCTCCATTATCTTCATCCATTTTTTTCAATTCTTTTAGAAAATCTTTAATTTCTTTTTCATCAGTTATTAGTTAGTCATCAAAAGGGTCTTGAATGTCCTGAAAACAAGAGGTTATGGGCTAAGAGGATCCAATAATATCAAAACTCAAAGTAATAAGACTTTTGTTACTATCAGATATGCCAAAACTTGACATTTCAAATTCACCTTAAGCAAATTTCCTTAGGTATGGTCTAAGTAAAGTAAATATTACTGGAGGCCCATATTTAAGGAAATGATTTAAATCATCTAGAAACATCCTAAGGTTGTTAATGGCATTTTCTTTATATCTAAGCCATTAAATCGAAATATGTAAAAAAAACTTGGTTAATGATGTAGAGGTATCCATCACAGGTTGTATTGTATGTCCTGTAAATGTCAAAGAAATACTGGATATTTTGGTTTTCAAGTGGAAAATTCTTTAATTTATACTCATTAAGGGATTTATATAGCTGGTCCCTCCAGTAAGGTAATGATTGGTACTACTTAAGAATAGTCCATAAGAGATAACTTTTATTTTTCCTATTGTACAGATACTAGTACATAGGAAGGGTGAAAGGGCTATGGCACATATAGGGAAAAAAGTGTCCATAGACACTGCATTGTGTTTTATGGAAGAGATTCTTCTATAAAGAGGATGGTATAATAAGGAGTCTAGAGATTGAAGTGAACAAGACTGGGGTGCAATCCTAATGTGTAAAAGGAAAAAAATGGAGGAAATAAAAAAGACTTATTTTGGCCATAGAGTCAATATTAGAAAGTATAGTTGGTTGTCTCTCTATTAGGGGAAACGATTTCTTCACTTTTACAATGGATGGAAGATCTACCATGGTTAGAATTAGTGGGATGGATCGAGAAAAGTAATGAGAACGATGGATTTATGAGATTTACAAAGGTAGTTAGCTATTATATTATGATGTTCTATGATTGAATTTAGAGCATGAGAACCAATATTTCCAATAAAGTAATTGCCCATCTGAGAAAATCTTTTTGTATGGCCTAAAGTCTATGGGAAAGATGTGTTGTTCATCTTCATAGTGAAATGATAAAGGTCGAGGTAGAAGCTGAACTTTTTACTACCTTTTTTTTACTATTAGCAGTTCTTTATAAATAACATGATAATGCTTTTCAGAGTCCTTAAATTATCTACTAGCGTACCTAGAGTAAAATTTCTTTCTATTGATCTCTTTAATTAGCATTTTCCCTAATAATAATTGCTAGCATCTGTCTACAGGATTTTTTGTCCATTATCTGGTATGTTTAAAGGAGGTAGATATTGTCTCATCTTATTTATATGTTGCGTTACTTTTGTCTAACTAGTGTTTTGTATGAGGGTTTTTTTTCAATACAATTTCGAGAGTTAGTTGATGTGATCAAAGACATGTGTAATAAAGTGTTTGATATACTTTATGATTCCTAAGAATTGTTGAATTTGTTTGACTTTGAGGTTCTCATCTAGAAAGTTAAGCAATTCTCCAACTATATGTAGGTAGGGTTGTTTAACTTCTTTCAGACTAAAAGACATTATGCCATATTTTTCTATGAAATTTAAGAATTATTTTAGTAAGGCCTAGTGCCCTTGGTGGGTCTAAAAAAATAATAATAAATCATTTATGTGGACTAGAACTCTCTTCAAGATGGACTCGTAAATCTTTATTATAGCCCTTTAAAATAGTGATAGGGCTATTTTAAACCAAAATGACATAACTTTCTATTGATATTTCCCATTGGATATATAGAATGATGGCTTATATCTACTCATTGAATCGATATTTAATTGTCAAAATCCTACCTTTCAATTAAACTTCAAAAAAAATTTGATCTCTTTCAAGAATAACATCAGTGTACTATTTTTAGTAAGAAAAAATTATCATCTTGTAAGAAGATGTTAAGAGATTTATAGTCAATGATCAATCTCTTTTTGCTACGATTCATTTTTTCTCTCTTCTCAATATAAAATTCTTGGATGTCCAATCATACTTTATAGCCTCAATTAGTCTTTACTTCAGTAGAATAGCACATTCTTCTTATGCTAATTTCAGATCCCTTGGTTCATCCCTAGACGAGAGGCCTTCTTAAGATTAATATTTTTATTTATTTTAAAAGTTAATTATATAAAGAACTCAATATTCTTCCATAATTGATCAGGATGATCAAATTGATCATGGCTTTCTAGGCAGTATTGTAGAAGTTGATCTTGAATATCTTTGTACTCAGAAGGAACTTTTTATAATTTAAGCATGTTACGGGTGTTTGTATATATACAGAAAGACTACTTATACTTTTATCTTTTGAGGTAGAATCTATGGTTTCTTGGTCTAATAGTAAATATCCATTCTAATAAGGATGTCTAGTCTAGGAAGATTATTTCCAAGGATCCTTGTCCATACCTCACAATCTGGGAAACATTTTACTCTAACCTTGTGTGTTGTGGTATGATTAATCTTAAAAGATTTTTCATCAATTATTGTGAAATGCTCCTCATATGATTGCCATGCCTTTTGATTAAGGATATTAGGCTTTATGAAACTTCTACTTGATCTTGTGTCCATATAGCCTATTGTAATGATTGGCCAATGATATTTACATAGTAACAGTTGAATTTTTACATAAGGTTTAGTGATAGGAGGTGTTCTTGTCTCGATTTAACAATTCTCGTAGCATGTAAATAGAATTGTCACCATTTTATTCAAGAGAGGATTCACTTTCTTTACTAGATTCATAGATCAAAAGAGCAAATTGAATTTCCTTATCTTCGTTAGATTGCTCTTCAAAAATAGACTTTAAGTCTTCGTCATCTATAAGGGGGGATCTTCACTTCAATAGAATTTAGAGTCTTTATATCCTTCTTGGTTTTGTTGGAACATTTCTTTTCATAATGTTATGATATACTACGGAGATAACACCTACCGGATCGTAGTCTAGCAAAACATCTCTCAAAGAATTGACCAATTCTCTTTTTTTTTTCTTCTAAATTTTTTTATAACCTTTAAATCTTATTTTTCTAAAATGAGAATTTTCTTAAGGTGATAAAGACATTCTCATTTTTCTTTACATTTAATCTTTAAATAAGGCTTTTTACAAGCTTCCTTGAATTAAGGTTCATCTTTCATCATATTTTTGAAGAATTTTTACTATTGATAGAGTTTGTCAAGAGTTGTTAAAGTCAACTGGTAAATCTCACCAGGAGATATTTCTTCCATGTGTCTATGCAAGGAATTAATAGATCTTTGTAATTCAAGTTGAAGCTCATCTAGAAGAGATGCTATAAATATATACTTGAGATAGACATCATTAAAGCCAACAAACATGTAATATTTTCCATATATACGTTAAAAATGTTTCTACAGGTCTCTTGTATCCAATAAACAAAAATTCATCTCAAAGCACTCTTACTTGCTTTTTCTATCTATAAGTGGGAAGTCTTTAATAAATTCCTTATATATCATGTCAAATAGACAGTGTGTATCAAAAAATCTTATAGCTTGTAATTTTTTACATTCTTCGAGGCTTTGAAATTACTCTTGGAGGTTATAGTCATTTTATAGACAAATTTTGTTAAGATTTATTGAAAAGTAATATCAGGCCTTGTCATCTACAAATCTATCAATGCACCGAACTCATGCAGGCAATCCCTTTACTTTTTTTGGGGGAATATCAGCAAATGTGAACCAAGGACCAAAGGTTGGACTATAGGATGATGTTACTTGAGGTTGAACCAGTTCATTTATAGATTTAGTATTTTCAACTTCCAGTTTTGCTTTAGTCTGTTGAAGGGGAGATTAAGAAGTAGTCATCAGGATTTGGAAAAGATAAATAAAGTTAGCAAGTTAATTAGAGTTATCAAAATCTTCTACTAAAGATTCTTGACTTTCATAACTACCTAACCCTTGGTTTTCGAGAAGATTAAAGAATCACTATAAAATCTCAACTTTTCATTGTTTTATTCTTTTCCATGGTTGGAAGTGGTTGATTTTTTAGTACCATGGGTGTTTTAATTTGTAAAGGCTTTGTGGGAGGTGGTTCTTGAAGAGGTTTAATGGGTTTAGTAAAAGATTATAAGGAACATCCTTTTATGATTGCTTGGGCATTTAGGCCTTTGATGGTTTAGGAAAATGTTGTTTATAGAATAGATAAGACATTTTAAAGACTTTTCCATAGTCAAAGGCTTCAAGATAGAATGATACAGTATAATTAAATTGTATGGTTAGGAAGGTAGAAGGATAAGGATCATAGATGGCTCTTGACTTTCCCTTGAAATTGTATGCTTCAATTCCTATGGGTTCTTACCTAACTATTTGAACTTTTCTTTTCTTTTCTTGTGAAATCTAGTCCATAATTATGTGCATTATTACATCCTCTCAAATCAACATCATGTTAGGCAACTTGGTAAATCAGCTTCTGGTGTAGTTTCTAAACTTGAAGAGAGTATGTCATGACAAACCATTCAATTAAGAGTCTACTTTGTGTGAGAATCTATTTTGTGTTATTAAATTTTTTGTCTACCAATTTAATGCTTCTTCAATAGGAGAAATGGGGATAAAATTTCTCCGTGGAGACATTCCTATTGGTACAAGGAATGGTCTAGATGATATCTTAGTCATATCATTGATTCCTTTTTCTAGATGAGGAAACTCGTTCTTATATGGATGTATCATCGTGCCCAATAAAGGTTCTAATGTCCTTTCAGGAATTATAAGAATTGTTAACTCAAGGTGAAGATACCATTTACTAACTACCTTTAAAAGTTCAAACAAATCCTTTGGCTTGAGTTGTGGATTTTTAAAACCAATCCAAGGTCTCGAAATTGGATCATCGTCGTTATAATCGAGTCATTGCCTTATATAAGATTGACATTTGGGTTTCTTTTGGGTTTTATTTTATGAGACTCATCTTTATCTTCATTGTCAAAATAGATTTCTCACATCCAGTAACCATAACCTTGATGACACGTGGATAAATCGACATCCTAAATGAAATGGACATTTAAATGATTGACCTTATAATGTGTCCATCTAGAAAAATAGTGTATTGAAGGACCATGTTTACCCTCTTTATAGGAAAAGACAGGATTAATCATTAAGATCCAATTAGAGTTCCTAGAAGACTCTAGTTATTCTTCTCCTAACTTTGTAAAGATGGTTTATACAGTCCCATGCTTCGGGGTTTTTTAGGATATGAGGAGTTGATGTATAAATCGAACAACGATGAGAAAGATAAAACTCCTTTTTATAGTTGGTTACCCATTTTAAGGGAATCATCTTTGTTCGATTTGATGTTAGGATCTGGTGTGGGATCTAGATTATAGTGATGTCATCATGAGACTTGTCTACATCCATGTATAAAGCATCCTTTATAAAATTAGGAAAAAGAAGATTTAAGGCATCATTTTGTAGCCCATAAATGATTTGGTGATGCAAGGTTGCCATAATAGTTGTTGGACCCTAATCTTCATCTATATAAATGATCTAGATTTGGACCTTTAATCTTTTAGATAAGGTCAAATCACTCAACTTTATATTGAAGTCGAGCAATAGTGAGAATTACAATCTCGTTGTTGAGGGAATGACAACAGGTAAGTGTGAAGGAAGACTAAAAAAGGCATACTAGAAAAGTGAGGGAAGAGACTTGAACTGGAATTGGGGGGCTCCTCGACAGATGGCTTGGGAAGGGGCTTACTTAGTCTACTTAAAAGATTATATTTATTAGATAAGGAGGAGGTTAAAGAATTTTGAGGTGTGTTAAAGGCTAGAAAGGTATCAACTAGTTTGATTCATAAACTCTAGAGTAACATATTGTTCTACTATAGTGGCTTGTAGGTCACACTAATCTAAGGTTGAACTTTAGGTCATTTTTTTAAATCTTAGCCTCTGTGTAGAGACTAAGGAGTGAATACTCCTTGTAATGTGCCTAGATTTATGATACAAATTGTATAGACTTAACAATGGTAATTAGGTGTCACGAATTTTGGTATCCTAAAAAGGTAATTGATTTTTATGAGATTTTTTATTTTATTAGAAAGGGTTATTTTTGACAAAAGAAGATAGTTTATTCAGAGAAAATGTTGGAAACAAATGAACTAGATTTACAGAAGAGGATGAAAGAGCACTTATGATTACTTTTTATTCTCCTTACTAACTTTTATCTATAATAACATACCATCTGTTATTAGAAAAGTTTAAAATGTTATAAATAATATTTAAAAAGTGATAATATGATGTTGAACTGAAAAAGGTAAAAAGTGATTAAATTGTGCATTATAGATTAAGTTTTAATTGTGATATTAATAGTCTAATAAGGGGGGATTGTTACATCTCATATAAAAAGTAGATATGATTGCCACAAGTTGTACCAAACAAAGAACATGATGATGATTAAAACCTTTAATTAATAGAAATTTAATTTGACTAATCTAACTTCTAATTATATCATGCCATGCCATGCCCCTCTTTTAATTTAGATACATCATACTGCAATTGAAATTGATGGTCCTTTGAAAATTACTTGTCCTTAGCCTGCAGAACAATTTAGATGCATATAGGAAGTCTGCAACAGGCCTCATAGCAGGCAGCCAGTGATGCCCACGTGCAGTCTCTTTTAGCCGGTTGCAATCACTTGGGACACATTTTTCTAGAAAGCTTGAAGAGCAGGATTATAGAGCTAGAAACATTTTCTAGCAGGACAAGCAGATTCTTAGAAATTGGCAAAATAGAAAAATATTAATTAATTAAAAATATGTTTGGTACCATTTTTTTTAATTTTTATTTTTGTGTATGTGTATTAGTTTATGTGATATTATTATTAGTTTTTGTATTATTTTATAAATTTTTGTGTTGTATTAATATATTGTCTTTTTTAATTTTTATATTATTTTTATTAATTTTTATATTTTTAAAAACTAAAAATAAAAATAAAAAATAATAATAAAACCGAGCAAGCCCTAAATTCGAATCACACATGGCAACTAGTGTATCTAGAAGCACAAGTCACTGGTGTTATTGTCAAACAACCAGATTCTTAGAAATTGGCAAAACCGAAAAACACCAATTAATTAAGTTCGAGTCACACATGGCAACTAGAGTATCTAGAAGCACAAGTGACAAGTCATTGGTGTTATTGTCTACCACGGGGGACCTAAAGAACGTCACAAGTCAATTAATAAGTTTGTCTCCCACTTCTTAATCATCTTACTGTGTGGCCCTATTATTGATTCCGACGTCGTTGCTCATTAATTTCGAGGGGTACTGCCAAGAAGTCGCCATCACCGAAACTATTTCTTTTATATCGAAGTAGATCCGGACTTTGGTATAGTGAAGGTAGTTTACATAGTTCATGAAGGCTGGTTACAAAGTAGTTATTAAAGAAGATTAAAATAATTTTCTTTTTGCGAAAAACAATATGAAAAAAATTAGTTTGTTCGTTTTATCATTTTGTTGTGAGACTGGATAAACTCACTAACGAATTATTTTTATTAATAACAATGTTGCAAATTCTAGTAAATTATCTTACATAAAAAATGCTGGGAGTTATTTATACAAAAGTGTCAATAGATTAGTACTTTAACTTCAAATAGTCTAAGTTAAATTAAAGTTTCCGAGAGTTTATAGGGGCATTGATCAACAAATTAGTGAAACAAGATTTTATATTAGTCTATCAATATATTAAAAAATATTTTAAAAATTGATTTAGCAACTAATCATCATTTTTACGAGAGATAAATCTAAGAATTGATAGGATAGTAACAAGAATGATTAGAGAGACTTATTTAAGGCAAACAGAGGTCAATTCAATAGAATACATCAGTATTCACGTGATTTAGGTACTATCTGGACATCTATCAAGTGTAAAAAAGTTATCTAAAGTCCCTTTTTTTTCGAAAGTTAGTATTACGTGGAAATCATGACTTTCTAGGTTTATTATTTTGTTAATTATGCATATTAAATGTCTTACCTGATTAAGTTAACTGTTCTTAATGTTTAATTTTCTTTTTTGTGTACATTGGTGAAGAAACATAATCAGGAGTATTCGATAAAATTAGGGTTTCTTTTTTCTTAATTTTAAAGGTTAGGTTTTGTGTATTTTGTACACTTTGAATGATTTATAGACATACATATAGACTAATAAGCATATGATTTGTGATTTCTGTGAACATCTGGCGTTAATGCGAAATTAAATTTGTTGATATATTTTTATATTTTGTTGCAGCATACGTAAGTTCGGTACATTTTATATGTGAATCTTGCTGTTGCGTGATTGGAATTCTAAAAGAGTGGTTGATGTGCATGTGTTTGAGGTATGACGAGGAATTCGGTTGATCTTATAGCCAACGCCAGTATGGGATGAGTATCATTTTATTACTTAGGAAAAGATAGTCAGGATAAAATAAGGGATGTACCATTTTTTATGCTTGAAGTATGTTATTAGAGGCTAGATTCAGGCATGTACGTTTATTGAGCCAGTTGACTAGCACACGTCTTAGTTGTACTATTTAAGCATAGTGATAGGTATTTTTGGATTTAAAATAAAAGGAGTGTAACTAAAGTATTTAATACCGTTCTGTTCTGGACCGAAAATAGAATGGAACAGTCAGTAGGTATTTTTAGATTTAAAATAAAAGGAGTGTAACTAAAGTATTCAATATTATTCCGTTTCGGACCGAAAACGGAATGGAACGGTCAAATATTATTTCAAAAATAAATATCGGTTGATATTGAAAAAAAATTTTAAAAAAAATTTAAGGAAAAATTTTGTATTTTGATTTTTTTGAATTTAAAGTTAAGTTAAAAACTAAACAATATAATATATTTATAGATTATTTTATGAATTTTATAAAATTTAGAAATTAATTTATAATTTTAAATAATTATCTAAAACGGTATTGATATTGACTGATATCGG
>JAOXYD010000003.1:2446996-2458323 GCA_028565735.1 Pinacopodium congolense | reverse complement strand
ATTTCCTAAAATTTATTTTCTTATACGAGTAAGTTCAAAAAATAAAGAGTATGAGATTTAAAGATAAATTTATAAATTAAGTTTAATTTTAAAATTAAGTTTAAAAAAATAAAAATTAAACTTAAGTTATATAAAAATTTAGTAAAAATTTATCTTAAAAATATTTTAAACGTTACTTAAAATAATTTTACTAATAATTATTGTCTTAATATTCTATTATAAATTATACTTTATTATTTTACATGTATTGTTATAAGAAAACATTTTAAAAAGTTATTCAAGGACTCCCTCTGTCATGTGATCAGAAGTTTTTTAAAGAAACTGCTATTTTATATTTTTTCGTTATTTTTAATAGAATATGATGTATTAGGGTTAAAAAAATAAAAAATCAAACAATAAAATTTAAAAATCAAACAATAAAATGAAAAAAAAGAGTAAATCAGAGGTGTCCGCTTTAATTAACTCTTTTTTTTAAAATATCTTTAATTTATTAACGAGTCCTCATTCAAGGGGCATGATGACGGCCGCATGTGAACTACATTAAGTCCATCCCATAGACAACAGCAAGAACGACGGTCAGCGTCATCAATTCTGTCTCTCTCCGTCTCTCTCGTCTCGCTCTATACGGTAACTTTCTTCTCCCCTTATATTTCGAATCTTTCTCTATCTTTGCTTTCTCTAAGTAGAATTCTCTTGTTTGATCTACGTATGATTTTACTGTTTATTGGAAAGAAAAGATTGATTCTTTCCTTCAAATGCAATTCCTTAGATCGACTCTAATTGGGTAGAGAAATTTATTTCATAATTTTTCTAGTGTGACTGGCGTTGATTACTTGCATTGTCTTGGTGTGGTGTGAGATCATTAGAAAAGATTTGATTTTGAGGGATTTGGTTATGCCCTTTGCTTTCGGAATATGATTGTCATTCGAGACGGTTTGATTTTGTTGCAGGTGAGTGGTTAATTTGATTGTTCATTGTGTGGAGAGAAAAGAGTAAGTGAAAGATGGGACTGAAACAGGCAATGAAGAGCCTGGATGCTTTTCCTCGTGCAGAGGAGCACTTGTTGCAGAAAACAAAATCTGGTGCTCTTGGTAATGCAATTATTCTCTCTTCCCTCTTCCCTCTTACCTTTTTTTAAAAAAAATTGCACCCCCCCTCCCCCTCTTCTTTTTTTTTTTCTCTAACTTTTGATTGAAGAACCCATGCATGCACTAGCATTGTTTATAGGTCTCAATTAGCTGCAAGCTTGTAAAAGCTGCATAAACTTGGCTAAATTCCAGGCTAGTACTTTTATATTGACTGCTTTTACATTCTTATCTAATTTTTTAACTTTTTGTTATACTTTTCCTGTTTCCTATAGTCTCCATAGTTGGCCTGGTGATAATGACTACGCTGTTCTTTCATGAGCTGGCATATTATCTTAGCACGTACACTGTTCATCAGGTTAGTGTTGCATCTTTATATCTTTGTTGCCTATTTGATTGAGAAAGACTAGCTGTGAAAATGTAGTGAAACTTGAAGAGTTTACCATCCCATGAAAATGGTACAAATGAGGCTTCAAAAAACAATCTGGCTAATTTCTTAAATTTGATTGTTTATTAGTTAAACATACTCCTTGTAGGCTGTAAAATACTGCAGTGGGATGAGGAATGCTATTGCTCTGTGATTTTATTGGAATTTTTTTGCCTTTTCCCTTTTCAAATGAATGATGACAACTGGAAGTGACATTCTATTTATGTTTGCTATCGCTTTTTTAGTGCAGCAGATTGTCATTGTACTACTCCAAAACAAATACT
This sequence comes from Pinacopodium congolense, assembly GCA_028565735.1. Taxonomy (NCBI): domain Eukaryota; kingdom Viridiplantae; phylum Streptophyta; class Magnoliopsida; order Malpighiales; family Erythroxylaceae; genus Pinacopodium; species Pinacopodium congolense. The sequence continues at coordinate 2,456,527 of JAOXYD010000003.1, read as the reverse complement.
GTATCACAAACATTCTTACAAGCTTGATTCAACTATAAGGCATCATCTGTGGAAACTATGTATTAGGAACTGATGATATAACTATATAAGATGCAAGGTAATGGTTATGGGGGAAATGAATCCTACCATTTGGATATGACTTCCCAATAGCCTGTCCCAAAGCCTAGTTGATGCAAAACAATCAAGGACAATGTTCACCTTAGAATTGGATATGCCTATATCTCTCAGGAAATAATATTGGTTGGGGGTACCTGGCTTGATCAGACATTGCAAACAGAATATGAATAAACTATAACTTTGCTGCTCACGTGATTGCATATCTTAGCTTATATATAAATTTGGCATATCCTATGAGTTATGCCTAAAAGATAAGTATATGAACTGACATTGCTTGTGTTTGCCAGATGGCTGTAGACTTGAAACGAGGAGATACTCTTCCAATTCACATAAATGTGACATTTCCATCATTACCATGTGATGGTTAGCTACTTTTTCCTGATGATCCAGTGCTTGTTTATTTGTTTTCAGTTATTTATTTTGTATTCTTATGAATTAATTGTTGCAGTCTTAAGTGTGGATGCCATTGACATGTCGGGAAAGCATGAAGTGGATCTTGATACAAACATATGGAAAGTAAGATACTTCTTTTCTTATTAAGAAAAAAAAAAGATGAACAATTCTGGATGATGAATTTGCTTTGAATTGCATGCAGTATAAACTATTCATGTGCTTTGCTGGTTCCTTTTGAAATGTTGGAAGATGTTACTTTTCTGGTTTTTTTTCTCCCCTTGTCTTGAAGGAAGACATTTTTGTGTAACTGATATGTTACACACGTTCGTGTATACACATATATGTAGTTGCTGGTAATAAATATATTTTTGATACTCGAAACCTCTAGCAATTTCCATGTTTCGTTGATTCTGGAGTTTTTTGGTTCTTATTTACATTGCTCTCTTCTCAAAGAGGGTTTGATAGGGACTGCAATGCTGAAGTAAATGTCATCTGTGCCATATTCTACATGAACTAACTGCTTACATCTTTACAGCTAGTTATGGAAAAAGGATTCTGTATTTTGTTTTTTTCCTTCTGCATGCCAATGTAAAGCTAGGATGTAGTATGTATTGAGCTAACCATGTCAAGGTTTGCAGCTTCGTCTGGACAGTTATGGTCATATCATTGGCACTGAGTACTTGTCAGACCTTGTGGAAAAGGAACATGAGGGTCATAAGCATGGTATGCTCATGGAAGATTATACATTTTCTTCGGAATTAATTCAATATATAACTTCTTTATAATCCTCGTCTACAATTGTTTTTACAGTTAAGAGTTTATTGCTTGTAGGAATTTAAGGTTGTAGCTTTAGCTTGAACCTTTCCAATAACTATTTTTTTGCTTTTTTTTTCCTTTGATGATTGAAATGAGATACTTTTCATGTCCATTAAGTTCTGAAAATGCAATAGATGTTTTGTTTGAAACTTTGCTTACCAATGACTCTGACCAGATCATCATGATGATGGTGACTCAAAACATCATACTCATAGTTTAGATGAAGATGCTGAAACTTTGATCAAGAGGGTGAAGCAATCATTGGCACATGGAGAAGGATGTCAGGTATTCAGCTTTTAAGACTTCTGTTATTGTCCACAGCTAACCTATCACTATTGTTCCAACAATAATGAAAAATATGCTATGTCTGTTGGCTTACTTTCTTTTGTAGGTTTATGGTGTTCTAGATGTCCAAAGGGTTGCTGGGAACTTTCATATCTCAGTTCATGGCCTAAACTTATTTGTTGCTCAAATGGTCAGATTATACCCTGAGTGCATTATTTACTTTTCTGTTCATCTGTTGTAAGTCTCCATTTTTCAGTGGATCATATCGGATTGCTTTTTTTTTTTTTTCTTTGGTAAATTGGAAAGCACAAAGATTTACCAAGATTAATCCTTGTAGGGAAGGAGGCTTTTGACTTACTTTCCCATTGAGCCATATGGCATAATCTTTTGTTGTTATTATGTTATGATCTCTTGCGCATTAACTTGATCATCTATTTCACTATGATGATTCGTTCAATTTGTACAACAGATTTTTGGAGGAGCTACCCATGTAAATGTAAGCCACATTATTCATGATTTATCATTTGGACCAAAGTATCCGGGAATTCACAACCCTCTTGATGGGACAGTCCGAATTTTGCATCAGACAAGTGGAATTTTCAAATATTATATTAAGGTTAAGTCTATTATTACTTTCTTTTTTTCTAAGAAATCTATGTATATGATACCTGCCTCTTGACATGGGGTATGATACTGAGTTGTATTCCATATGCAACAAGTGTGTTAAGTCTATGTTTTCCACGATGAAGTCAAAGTGATAATTCTTCAACCGAAGGACAACAGAATTATGGCCATTCCTGGAAAACCTTAAAATGACTCCCTTCTTGAATTAGGGTGTCTCTTTCATTTTCCCCTGCAGTAGAAACACCAAGTCGAGACGTCACTTGCCAGAAATGGAGCTAGAATTTCATCTTAGTGGGGGAAAGATAATAATTCATTTTTAAATTGGTAGGAAAAATAGGAATTTATTCATACATATTGGAATAAATAGACTTTTGCACGTAAATTAAACAAAAAGTAAAACTTCCCATTTTATGTGGTAGATATATGAATCAGCCCGTCTTTTATGCAATTTTTGAATGGGAGGCAGCAGGATTAAACCATTAACAGTGGGATTATCTTTGGTTCTGCATCACCAATTCGGTTGCAATAATGTCTTTCTTCTTAGTGTTTGTTATTTGTTTTCCTGTGTAGTGTTGATTTCCCCTCCATCCCCATTCCCTCTGTTTACCCTAAGATCATTTCAACCTTTGCCAACCTCTTATCTACTGTTAAGTTGGATACTGTTATACCTGCACTGTAGTCTATGATATTTGATGATAGAGCAATTGCTTAATTCCGAAGAACATTTGCAATGGGTGTAACTTTCTGATTTCTTACATTATAGTTTCCCCTGGAAACATTGAGAAGTGATTTTTGCTTTAAAGGATCTGGAAGATTGTTGGTTTTGACTAAAAGTTCATCTTGATTGATATGGCCTACATAAATGACTGCATTTTGTTTTTTCCTTTTATATGGCAGATTGTTCCAACTGAATACCGATACCTCTCAAAAGAAGTTTTGCCTACAAATCAATTCTCTGTCACTGAGTACTTAACCCCTGTGACTGAATTTGATAGGTCATGGCCAGGTTAGATTTACGTATAATCTCCCATCATTGTCCCTGCTTTAACCTTGTTTGGGATACTAATTGCTTGAATTATTGTCTATTTATACAGCTGTTTACTTCTTGTATGATTTATCCCCCATCACTGTAACGATAAAGGAGCAGCGACGTAGTTTTCTCCATTTCATTACTCGTCTTTGTGCAGTTTTAGGTGGGACATTTGCCCTAACAGGTTAGTTCACATTTCCGATGGTATGCCTTAAATTTGACAAAATTGGGTAGATTTAAGCAAATTGGTTTATAGCAGGGTGGTGATTCTACACCGCAGAAATGAACTCTCACATATTTCTTTCAGGAGATAGGAAATCATATCAAAATTTGCCACATTTTTGTTGATCCTTTCGTATGGGATCATCAGGACCTATTCTAGCAAACAATGTACACATATTAACCTCGGTTGCAGTTTCAGGCTCAGCTTCAGTTGTCGTAGTGAATGAAATAAAATTGAATGAAATTAGTCACACTTGGTATTCAATTGAAATTCGATGACAAAAGCCAAACTAACATTCTTATGCAAGCAACTGTTTATTCATATTCTGAATTTGTTTCTCATCTTTTCTGACATTCAATGGTGATAACGTTGGTGCTCTTACAGGAATGTTGGATAGATGGATGTTCAGGTTTCTCGAAGCGCTAACAAAACCTAGCCCAAGAAGTGTTCTTCGGTAAATGTATGTAGTAGATTAGTTGTTTTTCAATACATACCAGCATCTCTAAGGAATCTTTATGCAGATGAATATGAAGTCTCCAAAGTTTCTACCCTTGATCTTCAGTTGCATTGCAGAAGGCTAAAACTGGGTTTTCTTATGGTATTGCCATCCATATCGACTTTCCCACTGTTGATAGTGAAATTGAAAGATTAATTATTGGAGCTTTAGTAATATTCATTGACTGTTTTAGTTTAGAAATCCTGGATAGATGTGAGGGTGGAAACAGATGCTGTACATGTAACATTCTTTCGGGAGGAGCAACAATTTTGATCGTATTGCATCTACATAGTCTCATTGAAGGTTGCCATAGTTTTACCAGAGTCAGTCTATCGTTATGGATTGCTTTAATACATGGTTTTAAAAACCGGATTGGACCGGCGGTTCGACTGGGTTAACCCGAAACCGGTTGATTTATCGGTTCGATTATTTTTAAAAAACGTTAGTTTTAAAAACTGTTGGGTTAAAGGTTGGACCGATTGATTTAATCGGTTCAATCCGGTTTAATTTGCGATCAGACCCGTTTTAACCCAATCTAATCCAATTTACTCCTTTTCAACTTTTTTTTAATTTTTTAGTTCAATTATACTCTTTAAACCTTTTTTATTTATTTATTTTTATTTATTTGTTAAATTTATTATTTTCATTTAATTCTTATATGACATTATTTATTTATTTTATATTTTATATTTTATTTTATATTTAAAATAATAAATATAAAAATAAAAATTTTAATACAATATATTTTAATATTATAATTTAGTAAAAGATTAACAAAAAAAAATAGATTAATAATTTATATATTTTATTATTTTATATCGGTTTAATACTGATTTTATAATGGTTTTATACTGGTTGAACTATTAAACTTTTAACCCTTTTTTTTACTGGTTCGATACGTCTAATTTTTACAACATTGCCTTAATATGAATGTATACCAAAAGATCACCATGGTACCTGTCATAGCAGCAGAATTGAATGAATTTTGAATCGCTAACACTTGCACGATTTTGTAACTTAAGGATTTAACTATATGGTCTTTCTGTAGTGGTGGTGGTCGTAGTTATAAGTGATTATTAAGGTACATAAGGTGATAATGTGAATCATTTTATCTAGGATGCTTATTTTTCTGTGTCAATAAGCATAAACTAGTACTTGTATTCCAAATGACAGAATATGCAGTCATGTGAATCATTCTCCTTAATACAATCGACAATATCGGTCACAAGATAGTATTTCATTTTGGGCAAGAAGCACGAAAGGATCAATTTACTTCTATAATTCGATGTCCTATTATAAAACATTTGAAACAAACAAGTGTATCCTAAACAAGGTGAAAAGAATAACTTGACCATGTACACGTGTGGCCACCATGGAGAGCTTTGCATGCATAAGCACATCTGGATTTTCATGCACCTAGCAATTCAACCTTTTCTTCAATTTAATGTAAATGTTTTTGTAATTTTTTAAACACAACTTAAAGAATTGCAGAGGAGATGGAAACACCAACTCTTCCCCATCTTGTTTCTTTCCTATTATGCTCAAAACCAAACAAATAGTACGTAACATGTAGTCTCTTATTCTTCGCTTTCGTAAGAGAATTCAAACGTGGTGATAATATGTACACAAAGGAACAAACTCCATCATCATCGCATTAAATTCGGCCCCAACGACCAACCATCCCTTCCTCCCTATGTTCACATTCTCCTTCTCTTCTATATAAACCCCTATACAGCTATAATCACTCTCATCTCATCTTCATTACCCTACATAGCGCCTGTCTCCTTGTAGTCGATCACTAACCAGTCAGGACATGGCTTGTCTCAAGTTGGTCTGCTTGGTCCTAGCGTGCATGCTGGTGGCTGCACCGGTGACCGTGCAAGCGGCCATAGCCTGCAACACTGTGTCAAGCAAGTTGGCTCCCTGCATTAACTTCCTGAAGAACGGAGGCACCGTCCCAGCATCTTGCTGTAGTGGCGTTGGTGGCGTCCACAGCTCTGCCAGGACGACCGCCGACCGTCAACAAGTTTGCGAGTGCTTGAAACAAGCCGCCGGCAGAATCACCGGGCTTAACCCTGGAAACGCAAATGCACTTCCCAAAATCTGCAAAGTTAGCATTCCATACCAGATCAGCACCACCACCAACTGCAAGACGTATGTATATTTATAGACTAACGTTCAATATATCCAAAGTCCTCATAAATTCTCTTTAGTATGGATTTTTGTTGTGCTTGAAGTAATTCTTAACAGTGACCGGTTCTTACTTGTGTGGTTGCAGTGTCAAGTGAGGTGGCAGAGCGGCCATTTCGTCTATGTATTGAGTGAAGAACAATAAAATGGGTGGTGATTTCCTGAATAGCTCCACTTCTGCTTGAGTCTCGTGATCAGAGACCTTTTTTTCCTTTCTGAGTCTCCTAATGTAACTACTGTGTCTGAGTTGGTGCTTCACGCTATATGTATACACAATAATGTAATTGAAGTCAGTTTTGGTGACTGGTCCGCAAATATGGTTCCTATCTTTCTTCTTCATTTGCAACTATAGTTGTTCGATTCAAAATAATGAAGAGATACTAATTAACTCTGGAACTGATATGAGTTTACTAAATTTAAAATGATAAATAATATGGTTAACGGGAAAAGTCTTAACATTTATAAACACTGAATAAAATTTGGTTCACAAATTAAAATCTTAAATGTTAATATTATTATTTACGCTTAAATTTGAATTAAAAAGTTGTCAACATCAACTAGATTTGAAAAACATTGTTAAATTTGAATTTCAATTTAATTAAATTTAAATATTTGAATTCAATAAAATCAAACTTTATTCTTGAATTTTAGTAGTTCGGTCAGCTTTAATTGATAAAATTTCAAGACATATTATTAATTCTTTTTACTTTTCTACCAACAAAGTTATTATCTCTAATTTAAAAAAGATTGTAAGTTCCACGTCTGTTATCGAATTAATAACAAAAAGAAAAGGGGAAACAAATATAACAATAAAAAAATGAATTAAGACGAACATAAAATTTTATTTTTGTTCTTATATGTGAATAGTCGAGAGAAAAAATCTGACCCACTTTATTAATGCATCAGTCTTAATTAATTACCGAGGAAACGCTGCTTGTATACCAATCAAGTATTCAACATAAAACGTTGACCAAATAACATAAAACCTATACATCAGCTTAATACTAACTCTGCTTAAAATAAGAACCAATACACTTAACTAATACGTAAATACATGGTAAAAACCAAATACATAAAAAAGTCAACAGCCCCTTCTCAAGTTGGGGCTAGTGGTGGAACATCCACTAAACCTAACTTAGACAAAAAACTTGAGAAGATATGAGCTGCCAATACTTTGGTAAACATATTAGACAGTTGATTTATGCTGGAAACATGCATAAGAGTAATAAATCCACTCTTAAACTAATCACAAATCACGTGACCATCAATATTTAAATGTTTGGTCATTTCATGAAAAACAGGGTTAATAAAAATATGTAAAGCAGCCTGATTATCACACCAAAATGGAATGAGAGTGAAAATCAAAATACAAAAATCCTTAAGCAAATATGATAACCACAACAATTCACAAATTGTTGAAGCCATACTGCGGTATTCCACTTCAGCAGAAGAGCAAGAGACCATAGCTTGTTTCTTGGTCTTCTAAGAGATCAAGGCAGACCCAAGAAAGATGCAGAAACCCGTTAGAGACTGTCTGAAATCAGTGCAGGCAGCCTAATCTGCATCTGAAAAAGCTAGGGCCTAAAAATCATTAGCAACAAGGAAAAATAAATCTTTATAAGGATAGCTTTTAAGATATCATAACAAATGCATAGCAGCATCCCAATGTTGCTCACATGGATGCTATAGAAATTGGTTCAATTGTTAGACAACATGTGAAATCAGGTATAGTGAAACTTAAATATAATAATCTGCCAACTAAACGTCTATACAGCCCTGGATTCGAAAGAACAGCTTTGCCATCAACAGTGAGCTTAATGCCCTGAGGCAGTGGAGTTCTGACAGTTTTAGCATGCAATAGATTAGCATTTGTGAGAATGTCTAAAACATACCTTTTCTAATTAACAACAGTCCCATGAGTACATCTAGTAATCTCTAAACTCAAAAAATATTTAGCATTATGCAAGTCCTTAATGGTAAATTGAGCATGCAAAAACCGTTTAACATTAGAAATGACAAATTCAGAAGGACCAGTAATGATAATATCATCAACATAAACAATCAGTGTCAGAAAAGAGTCACTAGTATGCTTAACAAACAAGCAGTGATCATTCTTGGCCTACTGGAATCCAAAAGAAATTAACTGAGCAATAAACTCTAAATTCCATTGGCGGGAGGTCTGTTTAAGACCATACAATGACCTTTTAAGTTGACATACATGGCCAGGGGCAGCTTTAGAATACCCTTCAGGAGAAAGGATGTAAACATCCTTAATCAAGCGACCATGCAAAAAAGTTATATCCAATTGATGAATAGGCCAAGAATAAGATGAAGCAATAGTTAGAAAAACTTTAACAGTAACTACCTTGGCCACAGGAGAAAAAATGTCAGTATAGTCTAACCCTTCAAGATGGTTGTAGCCTTTGGATATTAATTGAGCTTTATACCTGTCCACACTGCCATCAAGCTGTAATTTCAGTCTATAAATCCACTTAGACCTAATGGCTCTCTTACTCGGAGGTAATAGAGTTAATTCCCATGTATCATTCTCCTCTAAGGTAGCTAATTCCTATTGCATAACCTGTACCCACTCATGATGTAATAATGCTTGAAGATAGAATGTAGGTTCTTGGATAGTTGATAGGTTAGCCAAAAAAGAAATGTGTGCAGGAGAGAAAACAGTGGTATATTGATTAAAAGTAGAGGAAAAAGGGAACTCATAATCCAAAGAAGAAATTGCATTAGTGCAAGCAAAGTCATTTAACCAACCTGGTTTTAAAATAATACGAGTAGAACGACGTAACTGAACAAGAGAACAAGGAACAGTAGGAAGAGAGGAATCAGAAGGATTAGAATAAGAAATAGTGTGGTCTGGAAAAGTGGTGACAGGATCATAATTAGATAGGAAATCTGAAACAGGAAGAGGTAAGGAGGTAGTAGAGGAAAAGACCAGAGTAGAGGTGTAAGGAAAAGAGTGTTCATGAAAGATAACATCCCTAGAAATAAAAATGGAGGAAGAGTCAAGATCAAAAAGTTTGAAGGCCTTTTGACCTTGAGCATAGCCAATGAAGACACATTTATGAGCTCGAGGGGCAAACTTATCCTTATGTGGAAGAACATTAGTTTCAAAACATAAGGAACCAAATGTTTTAAACATATCATAAGTAGGAAGACAATTATAAAGAACTTCATAAGGTGTTTTCCAGTGTAAAACTGGTGTAGGCAGTCTATTGATAATGTGTGTTGTAGTTAGAATGGAATCTCCCCGCTCCCCGCTCCCCTATGTTAGCTCCCTGAAAATGGCACAAAAAATTTGATAGATTGCCTCCAACTATTAAATAATAAATCTAACTAGAC
>JAOXYD010000003.1:2423832-2438759 GCA_028565735.1 Pinacopodium congolense | reverse complement strand
TTCCAACGCCTCTAAGTTTATGCAATTTGGTGTAGGATTCCGAGAGATATACCCAAATTACTACTGACCAGTCACAACAGGAAACGAATTTCCAGAATCAACTTCGAGCTAGAAAATTAATTGCTTAGAGACAGAATTAAATTCCACAACCTTCATACAAATTCTAGCCCTATGTGTCTAGTTTCCAACGAGCCTAAGATCAGATTTTTTGGATATGTATAGGTCATGATATGGCTAAAAGACTGATACCAGTCCAGAGGTCGTATATCAGCAACAAAGGTTAAACAAGGAGGTAAATTATTCGAGGGAACATATTGCAAATATTCTTGTATTACAATAAAATACATAATTTATTATGTATTTAACTATTTACTCAACTTGAATTTTTATTTTGGGATTTATATAATATTATTTGACTATTTTTTTAGATATTTTAATATTTATTTTACTTATGTTATAATCAATGTAAAAGATTTGGTTAGACATATTTTCATTTATATTTCATATGGTTTAAAATTATATAATAATTAATATATTGTGCTTTGTATATTGTATAAAATATTTTTAATAATATTTATATGCATAAATAATTTTTATTAAAAAATAAAATATAGTTAAAATCAAAAGTGCTTTTTATTTTCATATTTCCAAATAATCTACTATATAAAGCGCTTTAAAAAAAAACTCCTTTTAAAATGATAGCCAAACAGTCAACTGGCCTTTTAGAAAAGCTCTTCTCCAAAAAGATCTACAGAAAAAAGCTTTATTAACAAAAGCTCTACTTGTATAAGCCCATCCAAACAGGCACTTGGTATAGATCATATTTTTGGCTTTTAATATTGTTATTGTCCTACATTTGTACTGAAAATAGGATACATTATCTATTTTTACGATCACCTTTTCTATAAATAATTGTACACTTACCATTAAAACCCTGAGTGGTTTCAATTTCAAGAAGTGGAAGAAAGACGTTCAATCTACTTTGGAGGTAGCCAATCTACACATGGCTATAAATATAAAGAGGCTACCTACCATCACAACTTCTAGTTCTGATTCTGATAAAGTAGCCCTTATAACTTGGAATAAAACTAGTAAGCTGGCCTATTTGATAATTATAAGGTCCATCCCAAGTAACATTTTTAATAGACTTTCAGCAATCAACATAACTGAAGAACTCCTCAGCAATGTACCTCAAAGTTATAAAGTATCTCCTAACGCTGAAATTAATATTCTATTGAAACAAATTTTTTTCTATGAGATGTATATCACAAGGGGAAGTGAGGTAGTATATACTTGACATGTTGCAAATACATACCAGACGTTTAGCCCTCATTTTCCTACTTTTTATTGTTGTATTGAGCACCAAGTCCTTAACACCCTTCCTCCAAAGTATGGTGTTCTTGTTACTATCTATAACACTCAACTTAAAACTTAGATCATTAATACATTGATTTCCCATTGTGTTTCCAAAGAGGAAAAATTAAAGAACTCTTCTTCAATAACCCTCTTTGGTGTTAAATCCAAAGGTAAGGCCAAGGCTTCTAAAGCCAAAAATTAAGTCTTCTCATCACCTTCCACCTTAGGATATTAGTCCAACTAGTGGAGTAAAGGCCTTTGGTAATGCTTTTTCTATAAGGGGCATAAAAAGTAGGTCTGCATGAAGTATAAATAATGGAAACAAATTAGGAATGATTAGGTAACTTTTTGGTTGTATTATTAATGAATCCAATTTTACTATAATCATATTTAGTTCTTGGTGGCTATATAATAGAGCTCCTACTCATGTTGCTTGTTAAGGGTCAAATTGATAATGTTTTTAAGTGTTATTTATTATGTATTTACTCCTATTTTAATGCTTAAATATCTAATTTATGTTTAAAATTGTTTAATTTGTAAATTGATATGAAATATTGAAGAAATATGTAAAAATATTTAAAAAATGTAGCATTTTACATGGCATCAATGGTGGTTGGCAAGACCCATTACTGAGCCCCCCTGAACCTGCATTGAAGGATCTGACTTCAGGTGTAACATCTCATATGTCGAGTAGGTGTCCTATGAGAGTGGGATGCTACATCAGGAGATAATCGACGGGTGTTAACGTTATCGTTGATATTCGGTGTAACTATTGTCGAGGTGGCACACATTTTTCAAATTGATCTTTAACAATTGCAACTGTCTTCTTCCTCCAAGTTGCATCAACCTTCTTCTTATAAATTAGGATGCCCTCAGAGCCTTAAAGCATCATATTTTAGCAGCAAAGTACTTGGTTTTCATTCATTTTTCATATTCATTATAGTTTTCGTATTTTTCTTAGATTTTTCATTTAAATCTTTTATATTTAGAGATTTCAAGCTTGGGTATGAATTCTAGAAGTTCACACATGTGTTTCAAGGTTGGAATACCTTATAGAGATATTATTTGGTTCATTCCAAACTTTTAATTTCATTATATCTTCATGTGATGTATTGTAAAGCCTAAAAAATAAAACCCAACCCATGCCTTCAGACTCGACCCGGCCCATCAAGTTTAACCTAAATAATCAAGTTTTATGTTTTTTTTCTCACTTTCTTCTCCATTGCCGGCTGAAATCTGGAATTCCCTCTATTGCTCTTGCATCTTGGATTTTCTGCAGCCATCTTAAGTTCTTGAAGGCTCTTTAATCATCCACCATCACAAGTCTTCCTAAAGGTTAGTTTAAGGTTGAAAGTTGAGATTGGGTGATGGTTTAGGATGTAAGAAAAATCTGGACAGCCATGGGGAAGTAGAGAAGGGTGGTGACGGAGGAGAAGAAGAAGAAGAAGAAGAAAAGAAAAGAAAAAAAAAGAGAGGAAGAAGGGAGAATATGAGGAGCTGTGAGTGAGAGGGATGAGAGGGGAGGAAGGAGAGAGAAAGGAAGGGGAAAGAGGAAAAATAAATATGGCAAATATGTAAATTTTGGAAGTTTAGGTGTAGTTTGAGATTTTAAAGAGTTTAGGATTTGTTTTGTAATTTTAGAAAAAATTAGGATAGATTAGTGAATTAAGAATATTTTAGTGCTTATTATTTATTTATTTAGCCTAATTGAAATTTTTATTAATAGGTGCAGAAGGCGAATTAGAAGGAGACGAGATCGAGACCGAATAAGAATTTGGAATTTTGCGAAGTCCAAGTAAGGATTTATTTAGAATGTACCCCCTTTTGTATTTTATGTGAAAATGTGATAATATGATTTTATATAAAAAAAATTTTAGGAAGCTAAAATATTTTACTTGCGAGTTTTGCGTAAATAGTAAATAAATGCAATTCGTGCGAATGATATGCTTTAAATAGATTCTATTATGTGAAAATTTTGCTGTTAAATGAATATTATGCATATTATGAATTTTTATTTTAATTGGAATATGTCCTTATGTATATATATTCTCTAGGCGAAAATTATAAGTAATGTGACTATGCAAGGTATGCGATTTATAAGTAATGCGTTATGTGAACTTAATGCGAATTGCGAAAAATTATGATTTTTGAAGTGTCATGAATTAAAGGTACGAATACATACAAATTACGCTTGTATGGAAAATATATACATGATTGCATGATAAATTTTGTGATGAACTGCGGAATGATGGAGTAGAGAATTTGTGGAATATTAAGGAACTATAAGGAAATATTAGTTTACAGCTTGCCTAGGTAGATTTATATTTGATGGTCTTGATATTCACATTATGAGATTGATACTAAATATTAGACATGTTGGGATATCCTGGGGTGAGGATATCCTTATAATTTATATTGGTGTTCCGGGTTGGGAACACCCAGGATACTTTTGGGGTGAGAAGTGTCCTGTATAATTTATTTCGATAAGACCTGGTGTTCTGGGGTGGGAATACCCAGGATATCTCTGGGGTGGGAGGTATCCTGTACGGTCTATGTGCCGGCAGACCATTAAATATAATTCTACTAGGTTAAGCAGGGCCCTTAAACTTTGAAAAGGTATAATTTAAAAATATATGTATATATATATATATTAATGAACTGTCCTGAAATCAATTATAAATAAATGTAAGTGATGTAAAGTGTGATATCAATTATAATGCGATGTAATATGCGATTTGTGATATTATCTGTAAGAGTATTCTCTATATTGTCTTTATGAATTATGCGATACATGATGGGTACATTCTAGTTAATCCTTATTGAGTTGGCAGCTCATCCCTTGCCGTTAAATTTTTTTTCAGGAGACGTTCGTTAGTTCTTGGATATCTTGAATCTCAATTGGTCTTGGCGAAGGAGGACATGTTATCCAGTTTGTCGCAGGATGCTATAGGAATTTTTGTTATAATTTATCATTTTATTTAAACATTTTGATCTATTTATTTCACAGTTAAAATTGTTCGAATGTTGGATTAGGTTATCAAATTTATTGACATTGAAACTTCAAATTTGCATTAAGGATCATTCTTTTTATTCAAGTTAATTGATTTAATTATGGAGTTTTATGTACTGGATTATACAGAATATGAAAAATTGTGAATTTAGAGTTTTGAGTTGAATTGAGGAAATTAGGGTTGCTTGATTTGGAAATCGCTGTAAATCAGAGATTGAAAGGTGTAGTAGCAGGAGCGTTACAAACATGGTTCCAAACTTGACAACTCTTGGTTACAATCTACATCAGCTTTCACGATCACTGCTAAGGCTATTGCCATGCAAGCTAGAGCCAAGCAAACTACCTTACTGGTACGATCCACTGTATCTCCTGAATGTTTGGAATGGAAGCTTTTGAGGGTTTTTACTTTTTACTAGTGTTTGGAATTGGAAGTAATGAAGTGAGTTCAACGAGCAATAAAGATGGCTTTATATAGAAAAAACTCGGGAGTTTTAAGACACATTATACGAGATGGTGTAGCAGATGATAAACTGGTTATGATACTTGGCTTGTCCATTTTACTCCATATAATTCTAGTTTTTATCGCTTTGAATGAAATGTTACGTGTCATCAAGATGAAGGAGATAATAGTTGGAATGTTGTAATTAGCGTTAATTGTGTACAAACTAAAGGAAGAATTGAAGTGACTTTTTTTGTTTTTTCTCTTGGTATGAATCACAAGGCCGAAGGACCAGTAGGTCCAGAAAGAGGAACTCCAGCGAATTCACCAATTTATTCGGCTCCAGCTACTAATTAATGATTTCACATCCATAAACTTTCTATTAGAAAATTGTTAAATGTAATACTAACTTTATTGATCGATTCATGATCAACTATAAACTTGTATAAATGAAATTAATATAAAATTTTACTTGTTTTATTATCCATTTCAATTTGAGCAAGCAAATACTAACTTTGAATAAGTTCGTTGACCTTTGAACAAGTTCCTAAAGCTTTTGATCGTCTTTATAGAAGTTGTTGGAAATCATGTGTGTAAAATATTTTTACACCTATCTTAATACACCAATCTCTTAACATGTTAGAGAAAATTTTATATTTGTGAAGCTTATCTAAACATAGACCTAAGACCCATTTATACTAATTTTATTTGTCACAAGTGTGATAAGTTCACCATCCATTTTGATAAGGTGTCGCCTTTTTATTAGACTTCAACTCATTCAATTTGGATTTTTTTTAAGACTACTTTATCATTTTTATACTGAACAAAAATTTTAATTTTTTAATTGTGATTTTAAAAATTGATAATTATTAAATATCAGAAAAAAGAAAAATTATAACATTCTCCCTCTTAAATAAATTTTAATTTTTGTATCTGAAATACAAAAAGCTAATATAAAATGCTAGAGAATAATACTGCTGCTTTATTGATTGACCTTGGTAAAATATTTGATTCAAAGATATCTGAAGTTCATCATTTATGACGTGGAGCTTAATGAGAGAGTTTAAGAGATGAACGATGAACATTAATGACGTCATTGAGGTCCATAACAAATCGTCGATGTATTTATGATTTCTGTTTAGGAAATTTTAAGTGTTTTATTTATTTAAGAAATGTAAAGATTATTTTATCCTTATTTTTAGATTTTAGGGTTTGTAACAAAAATAAATACTTATCTTCTGTATTTTTAGAAATCTTTTACTTATTCTGAATTAAATTTACATTTTTCTCTTAAGGTTTTTGTTTACCTTTTGAGCTCTTTGCAAACCTTAGATTGAGTTTACATTTTTTGTACTCTTAGATTAAAGCATCTGCGCTACGTTAATTTAGTTTTGTAAGGCTTTTAATACCTGAAAATATCATAAACATTCCTCATATGTGACATATATCTAATACAAGCATTCATAATTAATAAATTTACTAACAACAAATTCTAAAGGTGTTCAAATTATCTATAATCTCCCGTATCTCTTTTTTTAATCTTAATTTGTATAAACTTATGCAAAATTGCAATTGAGAGATATTCTTTTATCTATGTGTTAAACTACGTTAGAGAAACTCTTATGAGATTAAAACTTATATCACACTAAGTCTAATAAACTTGTATATATCTTGAAATTTCTGAATATATCAGGAGACATAGAATCAAGGTCAAATTATAAAATATGTCAAATGATCTATTATATGCTTAAGATTAACATAAATTTTAATATGTTTGCTTATAATATAATAATGTAAAATAATCTATATGATTTGGAATGAAATGATGATCATTTATATATAAACAATTATAATATAATACAAGAGAAAAAAGGTATTTGAATCAAATATACAATCATCTCTGGCAAATGATGGCGAAGGACTTCAAATCACCAATACAACAAACATGTTTATCAAAATTAGCAAGGCAAAGTCTTTTACTCAAGGATCAGCTAACAAATACTTAGTCAAAATATGTTTTACTATAATGTTGCCTTCTTTTACAGGTTCTTTTATATTCAAATATTTAGCCTTCAAATACTTAAACTATGTGATATTCTTATTGTTATTATTGATACAACAATATAGAAAGATTATCATAGTACAACCTATGTTAATATAAAGATATAGTCTAATTTGAAATTTTTATCATTTGAACACATAGCAAAGTCAAAACATGTAGACCCAATTAGCTTTAAATTCTGAACTTTTTTTGTATAACATAAAATCCTTTATTTCTTGAATGTATTCTATAACTTAATTAATTATGTCTCAATGATTTATATCTATGTTAAATAAATATCTACTTAATAGTATATTAACGAATATGATGTTTAGTTTAGTACAAACTTTAAGATATTTTAGGCTATCAACTACATTAAAATATGAAATGTTCTTTATGGCTACTCTTTTAACTTCATGCTTTGGATACTATACCGAAGATAAATTCTTACCATGAGATATTAATATTACATAAGACTTCTAATTTTTTTATGTTAAAACATTGTAACATACACTTAGTTTATGCTCTCTAAGAGAGAGTTAATAAGTTTCAAGATTTGTCTTGGTAAAAATAGATACAGGGACAAAAGATACTTCAATAAGATCTTTAATATCAATATGCTTTCTTATCCTCATGTATCATATATTTCTAAGTAAAACATCTACATATAAAAGTAGAAAAATAACTTTACTCCTCCTAAGTTTATAATAAAGGCATATTTGTATTGTATTTTTCACAAATGAGATAATTTCCTCATCAAATTTCAAGTGCTATTGAAGTGAAACTTCTTTCTAATCGTGTAGAGATTCCCTCAATTTACAAACCAAATAGCTCTTGTCATTTTCCTGAAACCTTGCAAGTTATACCATATAAACCATATCTTGAAAGTTTCTATTTAGGAAGGTTTTTTTAATATCAAATATAACTCCATATCATAATGAGTTATTATTATCATAATTACTTTTGGTGCATTTTCAAATGAAATGGGAGAGAAATTTGCATTAAAGTGTAATTCACCTGTTGTGGTACTATATAAAAAGTTTGAATTGACATTTTTTTACATAAGATGAATATTCAAATATATACAATTCAAACTTGATTGTAAAAAAGGAAATCTAATAAAGAATCACAATTGAACAGGAAACTTAATAAAATATTATAATTGTATAATCACAAAGATCATGGAAGAAATAGCTTGAGAATTCGAATAATTATGGAGAAAATTTGAAAAAAATTAGAGTGCAATAATTTTTATTTAAGAAGGCAATTTTAACATCTATTTAATGTAACTCCATATCATAATGAGTTATTATTGTCATAATTACCTTAAGTGCAATTCCAAATGAAATAGGAGACAAAATTTACATTAAAGTCCATCTCTTCTTTCTCAAAATATTTTATTGGAATGAAGAATTACAATAACTAAAAAAAAAGAGTATAAAAAAGGTACATGAACCAAATATGGGGGAACTTAATAAAATGATAAAAGCAACAAGAATTCAGACAACATTTATATCCTCAAAAACATTAAGAGGAAAATACATCGAAGGACATATTGACGATGATAAAAAATAAGAACATGAGCGAGCACTACTCCTTGTATGGGATTAAGTGGGAATAGACATTTCTCATCTCCCATGCCCTCCTTAATATTTAATGCTGTAATGGAGAAAGAGAAGGTTTTTTAACGATTGGCAACATCAAATTAATGATGAGACAATAAGATAATAAAAAGTTGGAGATAATTAAAGAGACTGATGCATATGTTACCTTTTACAATCGAAGTTGGGGTTCGTATTGTATGGAAAATTAACACCACAGGCCTTAGGAAGAGTAGCTGCGCGTTTGGGATTGAACATGCCAGGGAATCCATTGGCTGCTTTTTTCACACACTGACACGTCTGCTGACGATCACGGGTGGTTTTAGCATTACTGAAAATGGACTTAACTCCATTGCAGCAATCTGAAGATGGTGTCGATGAACTACCAGGCTCAACGTAACTGAGACATGGCTCCAGATTTGACAAGACTTTACCACAGTCGACATCAGCAGTCACAGTTGTTATTGCTAAGGCTATTGCCATGCAAGCCACAGTCAAGCAAACTACCTTACTGTTACAATCCATTGTATGTCTTGAATTTCTGGAAAGGAAGCTTTTGAGGGTTTTTACTTTTCTTTTTTCTTGAAAGCGAGGGTTTTTACTTTTTACTACTGTTTGGAATTGGAAGTAGTGAAGTGAGTTCAGTATGCAATAAAGATGGCTTTATATAGAAAAACATGGGAGTTTTGAGACAGACATTATACGAGATGGTGTGACAGATCGTCAACTGGTTATTATACTCGACTTTTCTATTTTACTCCCTACAGTTCTAGTTTTTACCGTTTTGAATGAAATGTTTTGATGTTATCAAGATGAAGCAGACAATATTTGGAATGTTGTAAGTACCGTTACTTGTGTAAGAAAAGAAAAAGAAGAACTAAAGTGAATTTTATTTTCCCTTGGTATGAATCACAAGGCCCGAGGACCACTAGGTCCAGAAAGAAGAATTACATGGAAAATTACCATTTTATTTGGTTCCGGTACTAATTAATGATTTCACATACATAATGGCAATTTTCTAGTAGAGAACAATTAAATTGATAGGCATATCGACAAGACTTGGTATTTTTACCGGGGCTTGTCTGTTAATTAAGGCCTAACTTTAAAAACTTTTTGAGTTTAAAGTTCAAAAATTCTTAAAGTTAAAAAATTCCAACTCAGTCTAATTTGAACTTGAACTGAAATCTGAAAAAAGTTTTAAAAATTTTCAAGAAACTTTTTGGTCCAGCTCGAAACCCAGTCAAACTCAGACCTAGGCTCTACCTTCTGAACTTACCGATTTCCAACTAGACTTGAGCTCATTTAAAAATTAAATATGTTAGTAATCAAAATTTTAAAATTTTTTATTTTATTATCTAATTTTAAATTTTTTAATTTAATAACTAATCTTCTAAATTTTGTTTAATTCAATTATTTCATCAATTTTTTACTGACGCAATTAATAAAACATATCACTTTGGACGCTCATGTAAAAAAATGTATACATATAGATGTCCATATTTGTAACTTTAACTTTTAAAATTTTTTAATATAGTAACCAAATTTTTAAAATTTTTAAATTTAGCAACCAACCTTTAAAAGTTTTCAATTTAATAAACAACCCTTTAGATGCAATAATATTTCACCAGAAAGTATTGTATAACAACTTTTTAAAAAGAAAATATTTAATCATATGTTAAATTTTTTAAAAGAACATTTAAGATTTAAACTTAATAAGTCTTTGACCTAAAATAAATAATTTATGGATAAATATTTTAAATTAGATATATAATAGCAACATAATATTTTTATAAATAAATTTATGTTTAAATTAAATATTATTGATTTATAATAAATAATATATATAAATATAAAAACTATATTCCTTGAAAAGTAATCTGTGGAAAAACAAAACTCAACGTATGGTCTCATTATAAGTTTTTAAAATATTTTTAATTTTTTAGCATAGAATTACAAAATTATTACATAAAACTTTATCTTTTCATGTTTTTAGTATTAAATTATGATAAATATATTTACTAAATTAAGTATATTATTTATGAAAATTTTAGATATTATAAATAAATAATATATTGAAGTTCAGAAAATAATTTAATTATCATGTCATACCCATTATAAAATTTTAATTATTACAAATTTCATAATCTTCCTAATTATATCTATATTATGTTTCCTAAGATACTAATAACTAATATCATAACTACATGTAAAAAAGATAGAAAGATGAAACTTTAAATAATAATTGTATAATTTTATACTAAAAAAATGATTAACAATTTTTTAAGAGCTTATAATGAAAACATACATTGAGTTCTTTTTCAATAAAATAATTTTTAATCTTTTGAAAGAATAATTTTGTATGTTTATATCTATTATTTATTATAAATCAATAATATATCTATAAATTTAAATTTATTTATAAAAGATATTTATGGTTGATGTATAATTTAATTTAAAATATTTATTTATAAATTATTTCCCTCGGATTAAAATTTATCAAATCTAAAATTTGAATATTCTTTAATGAGAGCCTAACATATAATTAAATGTTCATTAACTAAATTTAAAAGATGTTGTACAATATCTTTTTACTAAAGTATCTAATTATTTGTTAAAAGATTGGTAACTAAATTAAAAAAATTTAAAAGATTGGTCATTAGAGCAAAAATATTTAAAGATCAGTCAGTAATAAATTAGTCACTAAAATAAAATTTTTTAAAAGATTGATCATTAGAACGAAAACGTTTAAAGGTTGGTCAATAATTAGGTTGCACATGTGAATATCCACATTTGCATATTTTTCATATAAATATTTGTGTCAAAATTCATCAACTAGATCAAAAAAAAATTGACGAAATGCCTAAATTGAATAAGTTTTAAAATTTTAGTTATTAAATTAAAGACTTTCAAAAATTAGATATTAAAATAAAAAAATCTTAATAAATTGGTCGCTATCAAATTTATTATCCTTAAAAAAAAATGCAGGTTGGTCCAGTCCATTTCCAATGCTACTACGGATGCTGGTGAATTACGATGTTATTTGCTTGGCTTGGGCTAATGCTATCACCAAAACTTTCGTACTCTGAACACCTATAAAAACAAAGTCAGGGACACTAAAATCAAATTATGAATTTCAGATTGTATGTACTCCTTTATTCCTAATGTTGTCTCCTACTCTGTTAGTCTGCCTGTTGTCTTGAAACACCCGTAGTTCTACTATATAAGGATCGATCCTTCTACCACTGTGAACTCATCACCTTCCCGTGCATCAAATACATAAAGAAAAGGTTGCTGCAATGGCTTCTAATTCCATGAAGTTGCTTGGCATGTTGGTTTTATCCCTAGTGATCTCTGAGATTGCTACTGATGTCAAAGCAGATATAAACTGTGCTTCAGTGACACACAATATCCTTCCATGCCTCAACTACCTCTTCAATGGAGGTGCTGTCTCAAGAGATTGCTGCAATGGAATTAGGGCCACCGCTGATAGCGCTGTTAAAACTGAGGATAGGCGGAAGACTTGCGACTGTTTGAAGAATACTGCAAACAGCACCTCTGGAATCAAGCCTAAAAATGCAGCTGTGCTTCCTAGTAAATGTGGTGTTTCAATTCCTTTCAATATCAGTGCTTCCATTGATTGCAGCAAGTACGTATGGTGATATTATTCTTAATCTTTCCTCTTTCCAGTATTTTCTTTTATGGACCCAACTATAATGCTCTTTTCATACATAAAGTTATTTAAAATATCACTTATACATTAATAAATAATTAGTTAAAGATATATTTTATTCCTTATATTTGTATGAAAATTTAAAAAATTAATATTTGACAATATTTTAAAAAACTGAAAATTATCTTAACATTTGAAAACATTTAAAAAAGATTCAAACATTTATAAAATGTTCAAAAAAAGAAGACATGAAACTTAAGAAAATATAATTTTTTTGTCGGGTTTTATTTACAGTTCTTAATGTTATAACTTTTTAATAAACCTATATATATATATCAACTGTGTACATGGATCTTTAAATCTGGCTTTAGGGTTAATTTAAGAATTTAATATTTGTACTTTTTTAATGTTTCTCAAATAGAACTTTTTTTAATGTTTTACAAATGTTAATAACTTTTTTTAATATTTTACAAATATTATATATTTTTAAATACTTTCAAATATTGAGATTTTTAAATTTTTATACAAATATTAAAACTTAAAATATATTCTTGACTGTAAATACTCTAAAATATATAGGGACATTTTAAACAATTAAATCTGTAATGCCTACGACAACCGCAAAAGATTCACCAAACATTTCCTTTTCTTGATATTCAAACTGCATAGCTTTCCTAGTTGATATTCAACTACTTGGTTCTTCTATGTGATCATCATTGATCATTATAAATAAAAATATCTAAATTATTCGTTACATTTCAACAAATAATTTAAAGTACATAAGAACAATTTAAACAATCTTACTTGTGATGATGATTGAAATAAAGAACCAAACATTTTTATAACTGAAAGCATAGCGTATGAAAAAAAATTTCCTTACCTTCATGCAGTTATCAGAATCTGAATGGTTGGTAGATGAGAAAATTCTTCTGCCCTTTTGTCCTTTAACCCCATTTCTGAATGTTGAGAACCTGATATCTGTTAGAAGTCATTGATGTAAATTCTTTCTTGATCATGTTGCAGAGTGCAATGAAATGGAGGCTACCCGCTTGCATTTTTCGACATACTTCCCTAAAAATACAGTATTAATGCGGCAACAATAATAAGACCAAGTTGGTACTCCGAGGCAATCAAGACTAGTGTTTGTGCCATTTTCTTCTTATATATCATGTAATCCCTGTATCTGGGACTTTGTGCTTTATGTCAGTCTACAAATATATCTATGCCAGTGATCCCTTTTGATAGCTTTTTTCTATTGAATTATGAATATCATTGTTCTTGCTTTTGTTGTAAATGGAGTCGAACCTGAAGTAAGGTTGAAGAAGAGGGAATAGTTAAGTTTATTGTTCAAAAGTCCAAAGCTAATAATGAGGAACTACCTTATTGTAAATCAAGTAATAATTAAGCAACAATCAAAGATCCAATGGATATAATCACTACAAAACAAAAGATGAAATAGGGAATCAACTATTAGTTTATATGAACTTATATTGTTAAGGATATATTTTATTTCGCTAAATTTGATTTAATCATGTAAAATTTAAATTATAATATTAAAAACTATAGATATTTGTTGTACAGTTACTTATTTTTGGTATCTAAAATAATTAACATTAAATACATGCGTAGTAATAATAGTTAGAAAGTCATTATTCTTCTTGTAGTGAATCAATGATAGGGGCTAAGAATTTAGTCTCATTTCTTTCTCCTTACAAATTAAAAAACATAAAATAGGCTCTCTTTATTTTTTATCTCCATTGTCTCAACTCAAAAACTTCTTGTACATCTTTTCTCAGGGAAAAAAAAGAATTACTTATATATGTGAATCGAAATAAGTTAACAGTATCATAACTGTGATACTCATGCCTATTGCTTCAAACCCACTTAAAATAAAATTTAGAGAACCTACAAATAAGATTGAAATCTTGTAAAAAAGTTAAATAAGATTTAAAACCTTACAAAAAAGATAAATAAGATTTAAAAGGAATTAGCTTTTATAAAAAATTAAAAATTAAGTTCATAAGGTATTTAAATACTATAAAGAAAGAACATTTTGATAAGTTTATCAATTTAACAAAGAATAAGGGATAAAGCTCTCGTGACTCTAAAAAAATGTGCAAGTCAAATATTTGGGATTATATGGTTTTGGATGGTTTTGGCTAAAATTCTTTTATGAATATGATGGCGTCAGCGCTTAGAGGTGAACTTATTAGTTACTTTTCCCAAAGAATCAGAGACGAAAGTTTATTCTCTACAATGCTAAGACATGAAAGGCAGATACATTGAAATATAAAAATACTTTGGAGAATTTCTTGATTTTTTTAAGAAATTATATTGAAATACAAAATTGTTAGCTCCGAAAGCTTAAAAAAATGAAATGGTGAGGAAACAGATAATAAATTATGGAAACATAGTTAATCTAATCTTTAACTTTGTATATCATTAAAAGAATTCTTGAATAATTCTTATAAAATAACAAATAAAAATTTTCTGATTAATTTTTAAATATGAATGCAATAAGTTATAAACCAGAAAAAGATATTCGATAATGAAAATTAGAGAAGACAATATGGAAACAATGGCAAAAATCACCAGCAATAACAGAGATTACATCCATTTATATAAAAGTTTATATGAGAAGTTACTACAACAATTTTGTTATAAAAAAAAAGGTTAATAATTATTGAGGTTATCAACCTTTACATATTTTTTCAGTTAAGTGATCAAATTTTTAAAAGTTTAATTAAGTGATTAACGTTTGACAAGTTAATCAGTTACATGAAAAAGGTTGACGCCGTTAGTCGACCCGA
>JAOXYD010000003.1:2398719-2413321 GCA_028565735.1 Pinacopodium congolense | reverse complement strand
CGCTGGACGACCCAGCAGCTGACCTGGACTTCAAAAGACGATTTAAAACCTCTCCTTTCATGAGAGTGGACGGCTATAACATAGAAAAAGGGATAGGTTAAAAATCACGTTTGGGGAAGCTTCAACTCTCCATGGCTTGGAATCAATGTTTTACTTTCTTTAAACATCTTCAATAAGAGAATATTCATGGGTTCTTTCTATTTAATGGTTTGTAACTAATTTCTTTATTTTAGTTAGAGGATTATATTGAAACCTTGACTCTATATTATTTGTGAGATTGAATAGGATTTATTGAATTTAATTATGCATGGATATTTGATTATTTCCTAAATTTAATTGTTTTATGATAGTTTTGGATTTTATTTAATAGATGCATATATTTGATAATTCTGAAATAATCTACTACCAATTAAAATGATAAATCCGTAATTGTTTGTTGATTTTAATAAGTGGCAATCAACATAATTTTATTTTCGTGTTAAGAAGTTTATTATATGTTGTGGAATTGATTAATCTTATTGTAATAAACCATCTGTTGAGTTTGTTAGTTAGAATTGGGTTTCTTTATATTTTAAGGCTGTCGAAACGCTAAATTCTATGAGCTGCCTCTGGAATTATTTTTCGATTAGGGAATAATTATTCGATCTATTCGTGATTACCGTATAAAATAAGGAATGATTGGTTATTATAGAGCTATTCTTAATAACTAAAACCAATTTATTTATGAATCTTTTGAATTACTGTTGCATCAGTGATCAATTATATGAATTAAGATGGAAATAAATTCCTTTAACTAGAAATCTGTTTTATTGAATTTCAAATCAATTTATTTTTGTTGTTTTTAATACTATGTTTTAACAAAATTCCCCACTTTTGTTTAACTTAATTGTTTAAAAGAAATAAACTATCATTCCTTGAGAAAATGACCTTACTCCACTGTACTATATTAATATTTTGATTAGGTTACTTATTTTTGATTGATTTGACACTTACCAAGTATCAAGCTTGCTAAGTTGTACCGATCTGTACCCATTAGTATTTATAAAATTGATGGATACCTGGTCAAAATATAAATTTAAAAGTTTTCAGAGATTAAAATGAAAAATTTTGATGTCAATTGACTAGTTATTTATAATTTTTAACGTTTCCACAATTTTAACAACCTAAATAAAGTGGAAGTCATCACTCTAGATTATTGGTTTTTTTTTATCATTCATTAATCTCATGTGAGTAAGCATATGTCATATATTGCCTAATTTCATTTATTTATACCCAACTTTACCCCCTCTTACTTGTTTCTTAGTGACATAGGAATTAGTAAAAGAAATAAAGGGAGTTAGGCAACATATGATATATACAAAATATTATTTAACATTTATAAAATAAAATGATTGAATATTTGCTCTTTTAATATAAAAGTATTATTAAAAAGTGATTAAATTTTTTATACATTAAAATTTTGATTTACATTTTATTTTCAATATTTTTTAATATTAAAGAATTATATTTTTAATCTAATATTCAATTTAAATTTATTTATTTATTAAATAAAGAGATTTTTTAGATGTTTTATATTATAAATTCTCTATTATAGATATATTTCTATATAAATAAAATAAGTTTAGATATAAATAAAATAAAATAGAATTAATATTAAATATTAAATGTCAATAATCAATAATTAAGAATAATATTTTATGTAATTAATAATAAAATTATATAATTAATAAAAGTTAAAAACTATACAATACAAAACGTTAAGGGACTGCTTTACAAATTTTATATAGAAAATATTTTGCATATTTTATAAAATTTTTGGTACAATATTTAATATTAATCGGTATCGGTATAATATTATACACTAATAAAATTTGATACAAATATAATACAGGTTTTCTTAACATTAATTTGAACATTTTGTAAATAAGGATAAACCTAAAAAGGGGGATAAACTTATTTTGATTTTCTGCTTTTGTTTTTTTAAATATGAAAATTAATGCAAGTTTTTGTCATGGATTTTCATATTTTGTCATATTATGTAATTTTTATTTCTACTTTATAATTTAAAAATTGTAATATAATATATTATATAATTATGATATAACTCTCATAATTATATTATATTAATTTTTCAACTACTTGTGACTAAAAAACAGTGTTTTATTAAAATTTAAAAATTTTAACATTACATCATTCTAGGTCAAATAAATAAAAAACTAATGAAATATAATAAAAAGAATTATCTAATAATTCAACAATATTACAATATAATAAAAATAGTGGTATTCATAAGATTAATAGGAAGTCCTTGTAAAAAAAGACAAATCTATCATCTACAAAAAAAAATTAAAAACTCGAGGTTTTCATCACATGTACATCATCATCATTATTATGAAAAAGTATAAATTAAAAGATTAATTAAATTGAATTTCCATATTATGTAATTTTTATATTTACTTTATAATTTAAAAATTATTATTATATATAATATAATTTATTTATCATAGAACTCTCTTAATCATATTATATTAATTTTTTATCTACCCATGACTGGAAAATTGTGTTTTATTAAAATTTAAAAATTTTAACATTAAATCAATTTACATAAAATAATTAAAAAACTAATGAATATAATAAAAAGAATTGTCTAATAATTCAACAATATTACGATATGAATAATAATTTTCAAAGGACGAGAATTGAGATAATAGCAAAAGAATCAGAACTATTCACAAGGATCACAAGAACACGTGAAATACTTTCCAACAAAATCAAACTCTAAGGTGTAAAAAAAAAAAGTAGGTTGGGTATTACACCCAAATTCTTGGGCCAAGCCCCATGCAATTAAATATTATTTTCAAATAAAATATAAAATGACTACGGCTGTAAAAAGACGTCCCTCCTCCTTAATGGCTACAGTAAACTTCGGTCCACAATCTGAAAACCCGTAAAGCCTGTTTTTTCTCTCTTCCGATCCGAATATTACAGATCATAAGAAGGATGCACACAGACAGCAGTAATAATGTGTCGGACGATAAACTTGCAAGAGTTGATGATACCTCTTCTACTACTCTCAATCGAGGTATTGCGTTAGCTCTTTCATTTTGGTCTGAAGCTTTAATTACTTGATCCGTGAGTCTTTCTTGCTACCCTTTGAGGTATTTTCTTTTATTGTTATTCTTCTTTGTCCTGGAGATCTAAGACTCAGAGTTGAGTGGAAAGTTTCAGTCTTTGCGATCGATGTTAGTTATGCTTTATGCATTCCTAATTGTTTGATCAATGCCTGTGAAGGAAATGAGAGAAATTTTGGGAAAATAAGGGGAAGATCAGGAAGATCGGGAAATGGGAAAACGACCCTTCTGTGGCTATCTGGTTTTGTACTTTGAGTGATTATTATTGTACTGTAGGAATTGTTCTGTGAGGTTGTCTGGGTGGCTTCTTTGAGCTAATGTGCTTTGGCTGTGAGTGATTCTTTGTGGCATCTATTTTTGTAGGTAAATTAGCATCAAACGGTCAGCACTCTGATTTTCTAGGAACTATGGACAAATCAAGCGCGTTGGAGTACATCAACCAAATGTTCCCCACAGGTTTCTCTTCGGAAGCTATTGAAATTCTAATTCTATTACTTTCCAGTACTGGGGTAGGATTCAATTCAACTCTACCAATCACTATTTTTATCAATTTGGATTTACTTCGATCTGATCACAACTAGAATTGAACTCTGGTAACTGTTTTATGTCACCACTTAGGTTGGTACCTTATAGGTGGTGCTATAGATCGATGGGAAATACAATGGCAAGGTTTAGCTGAAATATTACATTCACAATTGCTGGTTATTTAGGTAATGGTTTGAGGTAAACAATTTTCGTTAATGGGGTAGAATATGAGACTTAAACAAACGGGAGAATAAGTCGAAATTGTCAGAAAACTTGAAATTGATTCATGGCAGCATAATTTTTTGGACATATAGTCCAAAGTATTGTTCATGTTACACCTTAGTCTTTAGTTGGGTAGCTTGCATTAGATAGTTCTAATAAATGCCAAATTATTGGTACAATTTCAAATTAAGTGGAAGTAAAAGCAATATTAGCATAGAAAAGCTTAGAGCATTGTTAATATAATGTGAGAAAAAATGGCATGTGTGCTTTGTGTAGTTTCGCTATTAGGGCTTATCTTTATGGATACAAAAGAGTCAAAAGACAGAAGGTCAAAGGGTTGCATATTCTCATTTAAGTGTGCAAGTTAGATATGATATGTGGAGATATTACTGGATTTACAGAAACACCGAACCAATATTGAAGGTTACAAATCGGATGTCATTTTGTTAGATTGTGTGACATTTTGTCAAGAACTATCAATTTCGGTTGAGTTGATGGTGTGATAATGCAAATATTCAATTAACTTGGAGAATATTTGTGGGTATATTCGATAAGTTTAAATAGCTTTGTTATGGTGTCTAACTTAATTTTCTCATTGGCTAATATATATTCCCTATTCCTGCTTGTGACCATATTGCCACTACAATGGGTGGTTGATCCAGAGGCATCTTTATCCGGTGTTGAGCCATTGATGCAAAAAATACATAGTGAAATACGGCGTGTAGATGCTGGGATACTTGCAGCTGTCCGGCAACAGGTCATGATCTTTGCTTTCAAATCTGTTGTGCTATAACACTAGCAATTGCATTAGTACATGGATTTAATTATTCAAGCACATCAAAACTCTCACAACATTTTGAGGCATGTTATCACTGTTGTTATAACCATCTTGTTAGATCTTCTTCTGACATTTTGTTGATGACAATCTATATCCAGTAACTCCTTGTTCAGTTATTGCATTTACTCTTACCTATTTTCTTTTCTATTTTATGCCCCTTTCCTTTTTAAAATAGACCATGAAACTGTACAGTTAGTGCACATTGAAAATATGTTCAGGACCACAGTGCAAGAATTTATTTTCTGTCGTAACTTTTGCATAAAGGTTGAGAACAAACCTACAACTCCATAATGAAAAATTAGGACTAACATATTTCTTCTTTCTAAAAGTTTGAAGAAAAGAATCAGTATATAGTTGAACTTCTATTTTTTGTTCTATATTTCTTTCATTTTGGCAACCTTGGATCAAGTTGCTTCTTAGGTGGGAAATGTTTGGAAAGATGATAATGCTGTAAGATAGATGGTGCTCCTTTGTGCATTTGTGGTGGGATCTTGGTTGCTATTCCCCTCACTGTTATGCATGCTGCAGCTCTTTTCTGAGGTTCATATAAACATGTGTATTTGCTAATTAATTGTACTTTGTTGTTTATTTTCTAACTAGCTTGTCCAAATTTGGGATTGTTTTCCTATGGGGAGTCTTGATGTTTAGAGCTCTGTTTCCTTTGGAGTCATTCGAGACATTTCCACCATCATGTACTTTATGACCGTTCATAATTTAGTTTATGTTGGTTCACAGGATAAGATGTTCCATTCCCTAGTTTTCCTCTTTTTTAAATAGAGTTTTGTGTATACTTGGGTATGAGATCATGATAGTGGCAAGTTCTCAATGGGATAAATTTTTGTCCTGGGGATGCACCCCCTGGTACAAAAGAAAATGAAAATCGTGCCCATAAATCTTTGTTTTAGATTTTTTTTTCTTGCATGTAGTAGAAAAGGAAAATGTTCTACCCTTTCATTATTTGATGATTCTTTCTTTTGATTCAGAGTGACTCCAGAACCAAAGCCAAGGAAGACCTGGCTGCAGCTACATGTGCTGTGGAGGTATGCACATAAGATTCAAAATTTTTGTTCTTCTTCTAGACTAGTATATTAAGTTCCTTGCATCTGTATCTCCTAATCACTGATCTTTGTGGATGATTTTAGAAACCATGTTTGAGTAAAAATTGTTTGCGTAAATATTGCACACTTCTAAGGCCTTATTGACTTAGTGGAAATAGTAACTGCAGATTATGGTCTCTGATTTCTGTTCCTAATTTTCATTCTATGCCTCATTTGACTATGGGATTAGGTTCATGCACATTCTTTTTTACCAGGCTGTTAAACAGCATACAAACTAGGATCAGTTCTTCATTCTATTCATCAGAAATCCATTGAATGTCAAGGACTTTTCTTTAATTATTGTTTTCCTTTTGGGAAGCAGGAGCTTATGTACAAGATTCGAGAAATAAAAACTAAAGCAGAGCAGAGTGAAACTATGGTTCAAGAAATATGCCGTGACATTAAGAAGTTGGACTTTGCAAAGAAGCATATAACAACTACGATTACTGCTCTTCATCGTCTGACAATGTTAGGTTAGTCTGATAAGGAATATCTATGATATGGATATGTCTTAAGAAAATTGCCCTCCTCTTTACTATTCACCTGAACAATTACTGCCTGAAGCTTGGCATCTCAGAGAAAATTGAGTTTTTATGGTTTCCAAATCTTTTTGCTCTATTTTAAGTTACTGCACTAACATGTATGCCTTTTGCTATACATCAGTCTCTGCTGTTGAACAACTTCAAGTAATGGCTTCTAAACGACAGTATAAAGAGGCAGCTGCTCAGCTGGAGGTACCTTTCTAGTTATTTAATTATAAGATTTATGTTAACAATTATCACTTCAAACATATAACTATGTAATATCTTAATTATTGATCTGCATTTGATCTCTTTAGATATAATCACTTCTAAGATAGCTTGATTATCTATTGTTCTTTTATTTTACCATAACCAGTATCTATTTGTGAATGGACTTTTCTATTTTTATTTTATTTTACAAAACCATCATCTACTTATGAACTGACTTTTCGTTCCTTTTTCAATATTTCTTTCCTTTCTGGATTAAAGAACCCTGCTTTTCATCAGGAAAAATAATTGTTTCAAAAAAATTTTTAGAGTACTGTACTTTATTTAATTGTATCTTGTTAAACATGGTTGTTCATGTGCATTCCAGGCTGTAAACCAATTATGCAGCCACTTTGAAGCCTATAGAGATATACCAAAAATCACAGAGCTCCGAGAAAAGTTTAAAAATATCAAACAAATACTCAAGTCCCATGTGTTTTCAGATTTTTCAAGGTATTTACAGTTCAGTGATAATATCTTGCAGAATTAAACATTTAATTTAGGTTTTTATGCTCATCTGGTTTCTTTTTTCTGACTGTTCTTTTTATTTAGGACATGTTAACCTCATTCTATTATGGAAGTATGTTTGTTTAAACGTGTACTTGGGCTCAAATGCGTACTTGACATAAGAAGGAATACTTTTCCAATAAAACTTCCATCTTGGTTCAGCTAGTTGGCCATCAAAAAGAAAATATGCTGATCTATATTAATATTTTGATAATTCTGAAATTAATTTCATGAATTTGCTAGTTGAGTGAACATAGTGATTTGAAGCCTTTGTGCCCTTGAAGTTAATTGTTATTATTTGCTTAATAGCTTGTTTTTCATGAAAGAGTTGTTACAGTCCCACATCTCATGGAGTGAAGATCCTGCATATTCTGATGGATTTGATTGTTTAATTTGTGAACTTCTCTTAATTCTTCAATCTTTGTCTCTTTTTCTTGTTAATTTTTTGTTCAGCTTAGGTACTGGGAAAGAAACAGAAGAAACCAATTTATTGCAGCACTTATCTGATGCTTGCTTAGTTGTTGATGCTTTGGAGCCATCTGTGAGGGAAGAGTTGGTTAATAATTTTTGCAGTAGGGAGCTTACTTCGTATGAGCAGATCTTTGAAGGAGCTGGTTAGTCATTTTTTTAATTTAAAGTGCCATTTTTACTATTTTAGAGCATATTTATTCTGTATACCTTCAACTTTGAAATTTCAGTTCTTTCTCTTCATTGCTAGAGCTTGCTAAGCTGGATAAAACTGAAAGGCGATATGCATGGATCAAGCGTCGAATAAGAACAAATGAGGAGCTATGGAAGATATTCCCTCCTTCATGGCATGTTTCCTATAGGCTATGCATCCAATTTTGTAAGAAAACTCGGTATGTGACTTTTTTTTTTCCTGCATTTCATTAAATGTTTCATTAAAAAAACAAAATATTTATTATCTGTATCACAAAATAACATTATTCAATTGCTGGAGGTGTTGTTTTGTGTTTATGTGTAAAATCTGGGGAAAAAAATCAACTTCTGAGGCTGACTAACAGGAAAACTGTCATATGATATTGGTTTTCTTTGCGTGAAGATGTTTCATACTTCTGCCTTTCAGGAAACAACTGGAGGGAATCCTTGAGAACCTCAAAGAGAAGCCAGATGTAGCAACACTGTTGTTGGTAAGTCTCTTTTTTACTTGGTTTTCAAATTTTTGTTTAAAACTTACTCTTTTCTTATTCATCCTGCAATTTTGGTTTCTTCCTGCATAGCAGAACTTGAGATCGGAACTTATAGCATATCTCAAACTCAGGGTTGCCTCTACACATAGGTTCCATAGCTGAGTGCTGACCCATATTATTCTTTCTGGGGACCAAAGTTGCTATCTTGACTTACTCTGATTATATGCATTCTTGTTTATTGAGCTACAGTTAAATTAATCCTTTTTTTGTTGTCATTGTGAGAGCTACCATGGATTTTCTTGTGTTCTTGTGATTGGGATAACTGTACCCTTACATTTTTCCTTGTTTCTTTTTCCCATAATAATCCTAGCCAGGCATAAAAATCGAAGTCCCAAAATGTAATCTGGTTGTGGGTTCAGAGATTCAAATTTACCAGTGATTCATCAGTATGAATTATTAATATAATTTAGAAAATTTTCTCAAAATCTGTTTAGTTGAATGTTAAGAGGTTATGCTTTTCGCGTAGTATACTAAGGTGTGACACTTTGAGTCAAATCTCCTAAAAATTATTAAAATGCATTTGACTGAGCTTTTGAATTCTTTTTCTGTTCATTTTCCCTGTTTTGTTCTCTTTCAGAACCTCTATGAAGCCCTCATCATTTCAAGATTGAAGAATATACATATGTTACATATTATGTCCTTTACATTCTGAATGACGGTATTAGTTCTATTGATGTTGTCCATCTTTTGACAATTGCATGTAGGCCTTGCAACGAACTTTAGAATTTGAGGATGAGCTGGCAGAGAAATTTGGGGGTGGAACTCAAAATAGAGAGATTGGAAATGATATTGAAGAAATTGGAAGGGAAAACAGCAACCAAACTGTATCAGACATTCGAAAGAAGTATGAAAGGAAGTTTGCTGCAAATCAAGGAAATGAGAATGATGTGTGTACTCTATACTGCCTACTTGGATTTTGAATTCTTGTAAAAAATGATTTGAAGGAAATGATTGTTCAATCCAATTCTATGTTCACAGGAGAAGGATGTAGTCAAGGAGTTGTCAGTGCCTGGAGCTGGGGTATGTGAACTTTTTCCGTAGTTTCATAACATTATTGCTAATGTTATTAGGCAAGTTATATATAGTTGGTTCACATGTGAAATTAAATCTATTCTGAATGGT
Organism: Pinacopodium congolense; assembly: GCA_028565735.1. Taxonomy (NCBI): domain Eukaryota; kingdom Viridiplantae; phylum Streptophyta; class Magnoliopsida; order Malpighiales; family Erythroxylaceae; genus Pinacopodium; species Pinacopodium congolense. The sequence continues at coordinate 2,403,880 of JAOXYD010000003.1, read as the reverse complement.
TTTGACTATCTTTAATGCAGTTTAACTTCCGTGGAATTATTTCTTCTTGTTTTGAGCCTCATTTAACAATATATGTGGAACTAGAGCAGAAGACTCTGATGGAGAATCTGGAGAAGCTTGTTCAGGTAATTTGGTTTTGTGGCTGCTATTCCTCACTTTTCACAGCTTCTGTGCTCGCTGATACCCTCAATGAAATCTCTGTATCATAGGAGGAAACATGGGATATTGAGGAGGGAAGTCAAAATAATGTCTTGTCCAGTAGCATGCAGGTACGTGGCCTAAGTGTCTCATATGATCATTACAATTGTACGATCATTCCAGGAGCTATTTATCATTTCCTGAATCTGGTAGATTTACTAGGGGCTAATACTGATTACAAATTTCTTCTATTTGTAGGATATGCTTCTGTGTATCCAGAATTAGTTTCGTGTAAACTAAATAGAAAAATTGTAGACATTCTCTCCTTCGCTATTGATCCAGTGCCTTTTTTACTGTATTTTTTTAGCTCTTTCTTATAATCAAGAGGAGCTTAAAGCGGTGCAGTGCATTAACAAAGAACCAGACACTATTCAATTTGTTCAAGGTATGTTCCTGAAATTTATGATTATCCATTCTGAAGTATTGCATTCGCGTATTCTTGTCTTCCTGAACCTTTTCCAATAGATTATCTTGACAGATTCCGAATTTGATTTCGTGCAAATTGCTTCTTCTGTTGTATGATATAAATGCAAATTTGACTATAAAAATTTGCTTATTTGATTTGCAAAAACTCCAAATTATTGGGTGCCAAATGCTGTTCCAGAAGATAGTAGCTCATGCAACTTGCATGCAGTTGCATGCAGTAGTTTTATGTCAATCAGTTCAGAATGGGTTACTGAAAGTCATCATACATGGTGTTATGACCTAACCTTGAAGCTGGTGTGGTGACCTCCATTAAAGAATTTATGTCTCATCCTATGTATTTTACATTTTAGGTGTTTGAAAGAATTTTGAAAGCATATGTTGTAAAGCTTAAGGCAAAACTACCAAAGGGTGGCATAGGGATTGTTGCAGCCGCCACGGGTATGGATGGACAAATAAAGGTATCAACGTGGCTATCATTCCTTTTAATTTTCTTTGGAAAGTGACTACCACCTAATAAATATTGTTTGTTATTTATGCGGCAATTTCCACCAGATGACTGACAGGGATGAAAGAGTGATTTGTTATATTGTTAATTCTGCTGAGTACTGCCGGAAAACGGTTGGTTTCTATACTCATGACTTGAGAACATTTAATACTGGGTTTTTACACGTGTCAATCTTACTGTGTTACCATTCCTGGTAGAACTTCTGGATGGGTCTGAGTTATGGATATTGATTGCAGTTTGTTTCACAAATTAGCATTTTATTCTAGTTGTTAGCACAAATTAGCATTTATTCTAGTTATTGGCAGCTTTTTTTTCTTTTATAAGGATTGATCAGCTTATTGATAAAGACTGACAAAGGAAAGCTATTTGATTGACATTTAAAAGCAGTTAGATAACAAGACAGCTTCTTACAACCAAGTTCTCAAATTTGTCTGGTGATTGTTGTTGGTTGGAGCACAATATTATGAATCTAGCACAATATGATGACGCTTTGTGTTTGAACTAAGATGAAGAAGCAAATATTTCATGGTAAGCGATGGTCAAAATCAGGGTAGCTGGAAGATTTTGGGAGAGTATTTCTTCTGGAATTAGAGCCAAGTCTCTCACATAATTCCTTCACGGCTTGAAAGAAGCTTAAATTTTGGAATCATTAAAGGAAACAATTTTAGGTTCTTTCACGTGAGATAGTGGCATGCTTTCAACTTTTGGACGCCTAGCTTGCATTTTGAGGCTACTTTTTTATAGATTTATTGAGCTTCTGTTTAGCTTAACCTTGGTTTTGTTCCTAATAACAAGGGTAAGATGCTGTCCAATTGTTTGTGTTTCTATGAGCTAATTTAATCTTGTAGATATGTCTTTATCACATTTAGGAAACTTTATGTGAATCATCTGTAACCTTGGTTCAATTTTTTGTATCTTTGGCAGTCAGCTGAACTGGCTGAAAGTGTGTCAAAAATAATTGATCCTCAATTTGTGGCAGGGGTGGATATGTCTGCAGTTGAGGTACTGCTGTTTATATTCAATGATTTTGTTGTGGCCCTTCTTCTCCTCACGTGTTTAGGATTTTTTTTGATTCTGCAGGAAGAATTTTCAGGGCTTATTACTGAAGCATTAATGACTTTAGTGCATGGCCTAGAAACTAAATTTGATGCTGAAATGGCTGCAATGACACGAGTTCCCTGGGGTACACTTGAAAGTGTTGGCGATCAATCAGCGTAAGATTCACTTTTTAATGTTATCATTGATAATGATGTCTGATACAAATTATCAATTGACTGGAACTTCCCCTTACAGATATGTCAATGGCATAAATTTGTTCCTTACAACTAGCATCCCAGGGCTTGGAAGCCATCTTTCATCAGTTCATTTTCAGTACTTTTTAGACAAGGTAATTAAAGATAAGTTCATTCTTCAGCCCTATAATGGGTAAAGAAAAATTATAAAAATGACAATTTGCAGATATTTTGCTTCACATATAAATCTTTGTGCTAAGTTACTCCTCTGTTTGCTAGTGTTTGAATGTACTCTGACAATTGGTCCTTCATGACTTACCTAGATCTATCATTTACCATTGTTGCTTAATAGTGATCGTATTGGGTTAGAGCTTCATTGGGCGTTTTTCTTATTTTCTACAGTTTGCATCATCACTTGGTCCACGTTTCTATGCCAACATTTTCAAATGCAAGCAGATATCAGAAACTGGAGCCCAACAAGTATGAACCTATTTGTTCTCTTTGCCAGTTACTTTCACTAGTGTTGTAGTATGATTAGCAGAAATTTAATATTATGGTGCATCTACATTATTCAGGCATATGTTCTCTGTGATGCGGTTGATGCCTATATATTTGTGGTCTAGTTGAATCCATGAAACAGAAAATATTTCTTAAACCAAACAAATAATACATGCCCATTGTACATGTGAAACTAAATTCATGTCTATGCTGTTGCAGATGCTTTTGGATACTCAAGCCGTAAAGACAATTCTCTTAGAAATTCCTTCCCTTGGTCAACAGGTGAGTCAATACTCCAAAACAAACACTTCTTGTCATGAACAGTATAAAACAGTGAATTGGACTTTTGTAATCTTGTTGAATTGCTCCTGGTTGTCAAGCTATGATCATTTTTTGCATAGTACCTGGCATTACTAGCTTGTCCATCGATACAAAGAAGCATTAGCACAATGCTTCCTGGGTGAAATGTAGCCCCAAAGGTACTTGGGCCTCTTAATGGGTAGATTATTTTTCATGCAAAGACTGAGCTCTTCTAAACATGATTGAGGAATTATGTTTCAGTTATTATTCTTTTGCCATGTTATTACTCTATTTTCCTACCAGGTAATATGCTAGACCACTTTTTTTTTTTCTTTATGGTCCAGACTTCGAATGCTGCTAGCTACTCAAAGTTTGTGAGCCGAGAAATGAGTAAAGCTGAAGCACTTTTAAAGGTTCCACATTTTGTTGATTTAGTTTTGTACTTGCTGGTTTGTTGAGACGATCCTTATGCAGCAATATGCAATTGACAGGTTATACTCTCCCCAGTTGATTCTGTGGCTGATACATACAGGGCATTATTGCCTGAGGGAACACCAATGGAGTTTCAACGCATTCTAGAGCTTAAGGTAATATGTTGTTCTCTTGTCATGAAGTTGTATGGTCATCTCGGACAGTACCGTGCAGATTTTTGCAGTCTTTCGTTTCATGTTTAGGGAAGCTCCTAAGTAGATGCTTCAAGGATACTATTGTTCTGCATTAGCATTCTGCTTTTTCCTTACATTCCATCCGGCATCTTCAGGGTCTTAAAAAGGCTGATCAGCAGAGCATACTGGATGATTTCAACAAACATGCTCCAGCTGTTCCGCAACCGTCTATTCAAACGACTGTAGTTCAGGTGGCCCCAGTTGTTCCTGCAACTGCGATTGCCAATCCTTCCGTCGGTCTTACTGCTTCACGTGAAGACGTTCTTACCCGAGCAGCTGCGCTTGGACGCGGGGCTGCCACAACAGGCTTCAAAAGGTTCCTTGCCCTGACTGAAGCTGCAAAAGACCGGAAGGATGGACCTTTCAGAAAACTCTTCAATGCATAAAATTTTGCAGATTACGTGTAGATTATACAATTTTCTTTGTTTCCATGTAAGTACGAGTTAAATCTTCTTCATTTTTTTGGCTTATAATGATGCCAGTGCTTAAAAATTAAGTGGTTGAAAGTGAGAACCGCGAACTCTCAGAGAGAATGTAATCATACAACTAACCTGTCGAGGTTCCTTCTTTGTAGTATAGATATAATGTTGATCGTGTATGATCAATTACCCTGTTGATATAATCATCATCAAATATCAAATATTAAAAAAGAGAACTTTATCCATATGAAGTATCGTGTTGTGAAATTTATTTCTCTTTTATTAATATATGTATATATACTTTTACTTCTTTAACCCTAATTTAAACCTTTAATAAATTTATGAACAACGAATGCTGTGATTCAACTTGTTAGGCGTTTGAGAGATTTAAGGTTTGATATTATACAAGTCAAATGTGGATGTGATTATGATGAAATAATATCTTATGGGAGAAGTGAGTGTTAAATTATATATAAAAGAGAATAAAAATAAAAAATTATTTCCAAAAATAAAGAATAAAATATTTTGATAGTTTATTGAAAATAATTAATTAGTTTTAGATTTTATTTTTTATTTTAAAATTATTTCATTCTTAACATAGAATTATTGTTGGTTTGAATATAGTTTAAATTTTAATATAAATTAATTTTGACTCATTAATATCCTTTTTTACACATTTTCCCATAACCTTAATTCTCACTCTCAATTAGGCATAATCTTTTATATTACAAGTGACTTTCTTTTATATATTTTTTTGGTAACGGGGAAACTTGCAGGGAAAGTTATACCAACATGCGATAGACAGGTGAAGTACAGGGGAGAATTGAACCCCTAAGCCCCGTCTAAGTCAGAGTTTTAGGAGGACATCTTTTGCCAGTTGGGCCAACTCACAACTTCTACAAGTGACTATTAGATTAT
>JAOXYD010000003.1:2362243-2376081 GCA_028565735.1 Pinacopodium congolense | reverse complement strand
GTTTATGAAGGATTTGTTGAACCAAAAGTCGATGCAATTTTGACAAATATGCAAAAATCAAAACTTGAAGGCTTACGATTTAATGTCAAAGAACTACCATTTTCAAGTAATTAATTATTCGATTTTGGAGACCATACTTTCTAAAGAGACTTTGAAGCAAATTTGGGATTTTATGAAAAGAAAATATCAAGGAACTACAAAGGTAAGAAGATAATAACTTCAATCACTTCGTCAAGAATTCAAGTTACTTTGCATGAAGGTTAGAGAATCAATTTCAAATTTTTTTCTCAAGGATAATGGCAATTGTCAACAAGATGCGTGTTTATGGCGAAAGGATGGAGGATGTGACTATAGTCGAAAAGATTCTTCATTCGATAACATCGAAGTTTAATTATGTGGTTTGTTCAACTGAAGAATCTAAAGATCTCAATTATCTTTCACTAGATGAATTGCAAGGTTCTCTGTTAGTTCATGAGCAAAAGATGAAATAGCAAGACGACAATGAAGAACAGGCATTGAAGGTTTCATTAGAATGTCATTCTTCGACAAATAAAAGATTTAATAGAGGAAAAGGTTGTGGTAGAGGAAGTAAAGAAGATGATCAAGAAGAAGAAGATCGAGAAGAAGTTCACCAGTATCTAAAAAATCAATATCGAGGAAATAGAAGAGGTCGTGGAAGCTACAAATTAATAGATAAGTCAAACCTAGAGTGTTATAGATATCATCAGTATGGTCATTATCAATCAAAATGTTGAACTGAGGAAGAAAAGTCAAACGTAGAATGCTACAGATGTCATAAGTATGGGCACTATCAAAATGAGTGTAGGACGAAGTTATATAATGATAAAGGCAAAAACTTTAATTTTGTCTAAAAGGAAGAGGAAGTATCTTTATTGATAGTCAACAATACCAAAGAAGAATCTAATAACCATGTTTGGTATCTTGATACGGGCTATAACAATCATATGTCTGGAGATAAATCCGTTTTTTAGGAGTTGGACAAGTCATATAGAGATGGCATGAAATTTGGCAACAACTTTAAAATTAAAGTAATGGGAAAAGGAAAGGTAACTGTCAAATTTAAAAAATGTATCATTCATAATATTTCTAATATTCTTTATGTGCCATATTTGACATCCAACATGCTTAGTGTGGGTCTGCTGTAAGAAAATGGAAATGAGATTATTATTAAAAATAGAGTTTATTGCATTCAAGATGCAAAATTGAGGTTGACTGCTCAATTTAAGATGACAACAAATCATATGTTCCCACTGCATCTTTACAATGCCAATCATATATGCTTTTCATCAAAATTAAAGACTAATGCAAAAATGACAGTTTAAGCATTGCATGAATCAATGAGTAAAAAGATTGAAGCTTGGAATGAAGTTGAAAGATTGTTGAATTCTAAGTTACAAAGCTGTTGCTGTTGAAGATCATATTTCAAGACTCGAAGATGAGCAAGTACAGTTAAGCAAGTCCCTTGAAGATGAAAGACAACGCATAGTATCTTGCTACCTAGAAAGACGTTGATATACAAGAAAATTGTGTGAATCACCTTTAAGATGAGATTGTAGAACTAAAGAGAAAATATGAAGATGGTTTACAAGTATTAGTAATGCATAAGGAACTTCTTCCAAAAGAGCAAGTTGAAGTTGTCAAGTTTGAAATGCAAGATTTAAAGGTTTATATCAATGATGATGATAATTTGGAAACATCTATAAGTTCACGAATGGAAGATGAAGCTAATTCTACTCCAAGGAAGAGAACGAATATTTTATCGAAAGAGAAACAATCACGTGTTAAGAAAAAGAAAACTATGTCAAAACAAAAAAGTTAAAACTCTAGAAATTTCATTTAATCAGTGTATTAATAAATTGAAAATAGATTTTTCAGTTTAAGGGAGGGTATTAGAAATAAATAGATTAATTAATGTTTATCTTGTTAATGACATTGTTTAGTTAGAATTCTATTAGTTAGAGTAGTATAGGTGTTTAAGTTTTAGTTCAATTATAATTTGTGTTCTATAAATAGGTTTCAAGTTTATGAATAAAGTTAAGTTGGATTTGTAAGCTTAAATTAATTCACTCCAACATTAGGCCCATCGACATCACACATAACTGGAAGGTTCTCGCTGTAAGCTTCGACGATCGCATTCAGGACACTCGGTCTGCCGACGATGAATGTGACAATGCAAGCACTGACACCATGAGACCATGCGTAACTGTCAACAGCATACCTGTGTTGAGTTTGTTACAGTAATTGATGTTAACCTAGGCTTAGTGATCGATCTGATGATTGAGGATCTTAAAAGCCTATGTAAAATGATTACTGAACCACTTATGGCGCAACTCTCTAGTTATTTCTTATAATTAATTGGATAATATAAACATAATCTAATAAAAATTAATTGTTTTATAATATATTCATAATTTAATAGTGTAATTTTTTATTCATTTCATAAAATTATATTCAAATTTTAATTAAACATATATTTATAATTTAATTTTAGATTAAGATTGAGTTAATTTAAATTTGATAAAAATTAAATTTATATTAAAAATGAGAATAATTTAAATAAGTTATATATGAAAGTTGAATATAAGTTTACTTATAAATTTGGCTTTAAAGTCAAATTCAAGTGTGTTTACTTGTGAGATTTTAAATATGAAAAAGTTTATAACAATTGGTATTTATATATTTTTATTCTAAATTAATTTATAAAATCACATTAATTTAAATGTGATACATTACATTTTATATTAAATATATAATATTTTTATTGCTTTTATATAGAATTAGAGTTTTTTAATTGTCATTTAATTTTAAAACAAAAATTAATTATTTTAACAAAATTATTTCCATAGAACTTAATAATTATCAAATTTATATAAAATTCCAATTGGTTTGGGATTCTTATTGGACTATAAGATTCCGTTCTATTCGACAAAGCCCCTTCTGCCTCGTCTTCCCTTGCTTCTTCCGTAGGGAGTTGGTTCGCCGCCATTGCTAGGCTTCATCAGAGCCCCCCAAGACCCCAGACCTGAAACCCTATCTCGGTCCCAACTCATTGTGTAGCCTACTCTGTTACCAAATAAGTCCCTTTAGTGAATTGGCCGTTGTTGATTTGTTGTTCAGTTGATACAAACAGAAGTTGCAAGAAAGAAGAAAGATGTCATCACTAAGGAACGCTATCCCCCGGAAGGCTCACAAAGAGCGATCCCAACCGTATGTCTCAATTGCCCATTATACTGCATTCTGTTTTTATGCACCCCTTCTTTCACTTCGTTAAATTTCAAACCTTTAGTTGATTTTTGAGGTTTTCGTTTTGTCTATTGACTTTTTGTTGGTCAGGCAATCGAGGAAGAAATTTGGGTTTCTTGAGAAACACAAGGACTATGTTGTTCGAGCTAGAGCTTTTCATCAAAAGGAGGAAACTTTGCAGGTTAGAATCACAATGGTGTTTGAAGGAATGATTTCTTTGTTATTGGTTGTGATAATGCTTATGGCTTATTTGTTGCATTAAATTTACAGAGGCTTAGAGAGAAAGCTGCTTTCAGGAACCCCGATGAATTTTATTTCAAGATGATCAAAACTAAAGTTGTTGGTGGAGTTCATCGCCCAGAGTAATTTACTGAGCTCCCTTTTACTTTTAAGATTTTCATGATTGAATATTTCCTTAAGTTGTTGATAATGGTTTCGGTAGCTTGAACATGCTTTCTTTTTATAATATTGGATTGAATTGGGTGATTTTGACAAAGAGTGAGTTATTCAATTTCTAATCTTTGCTTGGTTATTGTGAAAATTGACATATTAGTTGATTCTAGTTTGCTTTTTTCTGATGTGTATTAGGAGTGAGGCCAACAAGTATACACAAGATGAACTCATGCTAATGAAGACCCAGGACATAGGATATGTTCTTCAGAAATTGCAAAGTGAGAGAAAGGTGAACTACAGAATCGCTAGTTTCTTTAGGTTTGAACTACTATGTATTCTTATGGTAGTAATTGTGGATGTGCTGCTATTTGCTTCAGAAAATTGAAAAGCTTACCGCTGTGTTGCACTCTCTAGATAATCGGCCATCAAGCAAGCATATTTACTATGCTGAGGACAGGTTTGAAATTAAATCCACTGTCTTTAAGGCATTGTATATTCTGTTAGTTGAGCTTATATGCCCCAGCCCCATTGAAACCACATCCTTAAGATTTTCCTTAAAGCCATAGAGTGGCTTCGAAAGTTCTTTGCAATTAGGACAAATGTTATTTCGTCCTTCGTCATTCCATAAAATCTGTCTTGCAGGGAGGAGGCTAAGGAAATGAAGTCACGAACTTCCGAAAATAAAATGACAACTGCATTTGTGGATGTGCCTGATGAAATTAAGAGGTAAATAGTGAAATTATCTCTGCATGATAGGTGCATTATTCCCTGTTCAATCTATGGACAATATTGCAAGAAGAATCTCCATATATAGTCTATAGAGTGGCCTTGGATTACTATGTATAGACATTTACTAGTTCATGATGTGAGATAAACTGTTACTAGAAAAATCAAAGTGAGCCCTCACTGAAAATATCAAAGTGTTCACAACAAAAAGAAGCCTACATATATTGACATAGTTTGGAAACTCTCCTGACATATATTCTTGGAAATAGATATTATGCTACTGGAAAGCATAACTTTGGAAGTTTGTAGTTTATGTTTTGTCTATGGAGTCCTGCTAAGACCTGATCATTTGGTTGATATTGGAGGTATACAAGTTTTTATAAATTAAGAGTTTGATGCAGATTTATCGGCATGATGCCTTGGGAATCTGGTCATCGCAAAACTATGAATTTGGGTTCTCATTTTGTTTAGTAAGCTGGCATTTATTTTGGTCTGACTTTTCAAGAATAACCAAGCTTGATCATTATTATGGCCCTTTCTATACACACCTTTTTTGTTATAACAAAGACTGCTTATCCGTCATGGTATGTTACCTCTATGTGCAGGAAAACAGCCAGTTCCTACCGGGAGCTAGAGGCACGGAAGAACAGAGCAAATCAGCTTGAGAAATTGTATATGGATATGGCAATGCAGAAGGAATTACAGGTTAATTTTTTAACTTAACTAAGTTTTCTCTACCAATTGAATTATGAGTGGAAACTTAATGGTGAGATAATCTGTTTTCCAAGTAGAAAAATGGTCGAAAGAGAAAACTACGTGATGATGAAATTGCCCAACCAACTTCCAAGCCAGTATACAAGTGGCGGGCAGAACGAAAGCGGTAAATGCAGTTTAAAAGAAGTCATCTCACCTGCGATACAGGGTTATTGCTGTTTATCTGGGGCACTGAAAGTGATGTACTATTTGGATGAAATGGTGGTGGTGTTGTAATGTAGCCATTTGTATTCAAATATTTTTGCTTACACTTTCTGAGCAAAGATTTTCTATTGGTTTATGATAGGAGATGATTGAGTACTTGGTTGTAAAACTTTACAAAGTTATTGCTGTGCTAACTGGCAAAATTGAGAAAGAGAAATGGCAAAATTGAGTTTTCTTTCCACTTTCCATACTAAGTGACCATTTTTCGTGTTGGATGCAAATCATGTAAAAGCCTTTCTTTTTTTTCCTTCACAAGCTGATGAAGAATATGTAAAGCCTTGAGAAAATCAGGTTGATAAGAATCTATTGGTTCACACCTATTATAGAAGAAAGAAGACAGGATCATTAGTAGCCATCTAAAAATTGTGGGTTCATTTATCTTAAATTCGCATGTATTCTTACTTAATAGTAGTCATCCTTATCTATCAGTTAGTAGATTACTAGTTAGTCATTCTTATTCAATATTTTTCTGATGAGTTGTAGTAGCTATAAATAATGGTCTTAGGATTAGTTTAAGGGTGTGAGTTGAATAAAGAAGTCAGTATTATTCGAAGTCTAATTCTCTCAATACAAACCCTTTCTTTTATTGAAGTCATTATGTTCACATTGTGGTTCTTTTTCGTCAATAAATTTCAACTCTCTGTTTCCTTTATTTCCTGCAATTTCTACTAAGTTTATCATTGGATATCAAAGTAGTTTTTTATCCAACATGGTGTCCACTCAAACCTTTACTTCTCACAATAAACTTTTAAATTCCCTTACAAATATCCCACCAAATCCTCTTTTCGCCGCTTCACCTAACCCAAACCTTAATGATATGGCCTAACAATTATTGTACATTACCTCTTCCACTCTTGACACTTTAGTTGCGAAGGTTGCTGCACTAATAGTCTGTGCTAATAGTGCTAAACATGTTGATTCTAACCCAGGTGGTTCTAACAAGGGCAAGGCTAACGAGGTATGCCCTAGTTCCCAAAAAAAGGCACATTACGCTGGGGAGATGACGTAGATGATATGGACAACTCATGGAGGCACCAATTTTCTATTAGACGATCTCATGCTAAAATGGAATTTCTTAAATTTGAAGGAGGAGATCCTTGCAGTTCCCTGTAGTTGGATTATGAAGGTAGAAAAATATTTTCGCTATTATCAAATTCTAGATGATCTTAAGGTTGAAGTTATGGCCATGTATTTGGAAGGTGATGTTCTTGATTTGTCTATTTGGATCCCAGGCAGGGAGTGTTTCATGCGTTAGCTGGGCCCCTGATCCGCTTAGACCAAGGGCGAACACTCATCGTCTACGACATGGACTATCAGGGTATCTAATCCCGTTCGCTCCCCATGCTTTCGCACCCCAACATCAGTAGGGACCCAGAGAGCTGCCTTCACTTTTGGCGTTCCTTCGTAGATGTGTGGCTCGTGTTCATAATTGGTCAAAACACTTTTTATTAGGAGTTTTCCTTAGTGGCCTAAAAGAAGAACTCAAAACAAATGTGAGGATTCATAAGCTCAAATCTGTCTACAAGACCGTGAGCTTGGCCCTTGAATTTAAAGCAAAATTAAACCTAACTAATGGCTCAAAAGGGGTCAATTCTTCTTCTTTTAACAAACATAACATGACTACCTACTTCACTACATAACCACGCCCATCTATTCTCCCTTATTCATATAACTCAACATTTGTAATTACACACCCAACTCTATTGACGTAGAATCAAAATTGGGAGGTGAAACAACAAATACAATGAGACAAAGGGCTGTGCTTTAGCTACAACCAAAAGTTTTCACTAGGCCATAGATGTAAGGTGACATTCTCACTATTGGAACTCACAGACGGCAACAACCTAGTTGACCATGGAGAGGAGATCAATCATGGAGGTGAGCAATATAAGGAAGACAACTCTCAAGGCAGCATGGTCAAAATTGCCTTCCATGCTATTCTTAGAGAAACTCCCATAGCAACTATGAAGCTTTAAGGTACCATGGAAAATAGAGAAGTACTAATCTTGATTGATAGTAATTCTATTTACAATTTTATTTCAGCTTCACTTGTTAAGGAATTTGATCTAGCAGTGGATGTTCTTACAACTTTCGGTGTATAGATTGGGAATGGGAAAATAATTAAATGTAATCAAGTTTGTTGTAATGTTTCTATGTAGTTTTTCAAGTTGAAAATCACCCAAGATTATTTCCCATTTTCAATTGGTGGTGTAGATATCTTATTGGGAATTAAGTGGTTAGCTTTAGTGAACATTGTTCAAGCTAATTGGAAAGAGATGTTCATAGTTTTCTATTTGGATGGCAAGAGGTACAAGCTACATGGTGCTTGTCCAAAACTTAATTCGGGTATCTCAATACAATCACACTCTATGATGGCTATACTTCCAAGTAACAAGACTCTTTGGCCATTTGATGCAGGAGCATCATCTTTTTTCTTTTTATTTCCTATTTTGATATTTTTTTGTTATGGTTAGTTCTCGTTTAGGAGTTTGTTAGTCAAAACTTCCTATTTTATATATTTTTTTAATGGTTAGAATTAAAAGAGATTTAATAATCTAAAGCTGCGATTTATACCCTAAATATAGTCCTATTATAAATAGCATTCTCATATGTTATGTTGAAAAAAAAACAGAGATTATGAAGAACTTCTAATAAAGGCTTAACTTTAGCCACTTCTTCCATATATAGTTCTTCGTTAATCTTTGTGTGTTTGTTGTGGGATTTTGAGTTCCATTTATGACTATGTTATCAATTGGTATCATCTTAACTTTAGCCCCTTCCTTCATATAAAATTCTTAGTTAATCTTTGTATGTTTGTTGTAGGATTTTGAGCTTTGTTTATAACTACATTATCAATTGGTATCAAAACAACAGATCCTAAGTTCCTTTTTAGTATTTCTTTTCTCTATTTTTCTTAATAGTTGGATGAGGTCGAGGTCATAGATGAGGACAACAAACCTAGCAAATAGAATTGACTAAGATACGTTGTATGATTGAGGATTTATCTCAAACTGTCTAGACTTTACGATACCAATAGGAGCTTATATGGAAATTATCGAAGGCAATCCTTATCCCTTGGACTTTTTGGAAGGAGGTCTTGAGGATGATGTCAATGAACCTAAAGATGAGAACCCCTTTCATGATGCTGGAACCACTAATTGTGCAGCAAGAGGTGGATTAGAAGACCGATTATTACATGCATTTGACTTAAAATAGTAGTGGAGTTAAAATAAAGGTTGTTGACTTTAATGAAAAGTTGCATGTTGAAGATTATTTGGATTAGGAAGCCTGCGTAGAGAATTATTTTGAGTTGAAGCTAATGGCAGAAAATAGCAAGGTTTTATTCGTAAAACTAAAACTTAAGGAGAATGTACTTTAACGGTAGAGGAGGATTGAAGAGCAATGTGTACGTTAACAAAAAGCAAAAGTCTGCACATGGAAACATACGAAATCCAAGACGTAAAAACAATATCTACTAGCTGATTATATAATGGAGATGTATGAAAAATTCCATTGTTTGACGTCGGGTAGCAAGTCAGTCGATGAGTGCAGCTCATATTTCAATAATCATTCTATCAAAGTGGGCCTAAGTGAGAGTAATAAACAATTGATTGCTCGCTATGTTGGTGGATTAAACCAGTCACTTAGAGATAAGATAGGTGTTAACCGGTTATCCATCTTAGAGGATACTCGTTAGTATGCTTTGATGGTATAAAGAAAAATTGCTCGATTTGGGGGTCGTCACTTACAATTTAGCAAATATGATAATGGCTCTAATTCCAATCGAAACCTTCAACCTGATCAACTTGTTAATTAAAGCCATCGAGAGACTGTTGAAAAAGGGAAAGTTACAGCTTATGGTGTTAGCTACAATAATAGTCCCAGAACTAATATTAAGGTGAACAGTAGCTCACAAATTCACTGCTTTACTTATAGAGAACATGGGCATAGTACTTATGCTTGTTTACAGAAAAGAGTTAATTTAACTGAGATTAAGGAATATTATGAAAGAGAAATTAAACATGTTTATGATGAATATGATGTTGCTAAAGAAGAGATTGGTGTGTTTCCCATACATGGCTAATCTTTGGTGGCTGGTAAAGTGATGGTTACAACTAGTAACAATGAAAAGAAAGACTAGAGGAGCTATAGTATTTACAGAATTTGAGTTCTTTATGGTGGTAAGATATGTTATGTGATCATTTATGGTAGAAGTATGGAGAATGTTATTTCAAAAGATACAGTAGAGAAATTAAATGTACCTACAAAGAAGCATCTTAATCCATACAAGATAGGTTGACTTAAGAATAGTATTGAGGTTTTAGTTAATTGCCGATGTCTGGTAAAATTTGCTTTTAGTCCTGATTTAGAAGATGAGGCTTTATATGACGTGGTACTAATAGATGTCAGTCACATCTTTATGGGTCGACCATGGTTATATGATCATGATATGGAGCATCATACCAAACCCAATACTTATTCATTTCATAGGCATAATAAGAAATACACCTTATAGCCTTTGAAAGGAGAAAGTAAAGAAACATCAAGTTGCGTAGGCAACAAGGTGAATGGATTATTATTAGTTGCAAAGTTTGAGATTACAAGCAGGAAATGTGGGTAATTTTATGCTTTAATTGGTAAGGTAGTAGACAACAAACAACTTAATGATTGTCGGCAATTCACTCCTAAAATTTAGCAATTGCTACAAGAATTTGCTGAATTGTTTCAAGATAAGCTGCTTAAAAGTTTACCGTCAGCTAGAAGCATTTAACATATTATTGATTTGATCCTTGAAACACCTTTTCCAAATCAAGCAGCATACAGAACGCCTCCTAAATAACTTGGTGAGATGTAAAAACAGGTGGAGAAGCTCATTATTAAAGGCCAATATGTGAAACCAAAAGCCTTTATAAAAAAAGGTTTATGGCGAATGTGTGTTGATAATTGTGCCATAAATAAATTCACTATCAAGTATCGTTTCCTATTCCATGATTGGAAGACATGCTTAATCAATTGTTATGTGATAAAGTGTTCTCAAAGATTGACCTGCGAAGTGGTTATCACTAAATACACTTGAGAAGTGGAGATGAATGAAAAATGACATTTAAAACACTATATGGGCTTTATAAATGGATGGTGCTATCTTTTGGGCTTTCAAATACACTAACAACATTTATGTGGGTCATGACAGAGGTACTGAAATCTTTATTGAATGCATTTGTTGTTGTTTATTTGACAACATTTTTATTTATAGTAAAAAAGAGAAGGAACATCTAAAACACATATGGCAA
This sequence comes from Pinacopodium congolense, assembly GCA_028565735.1. NCBI lineage: Eukaryota > Viridiplantae > Streptophyta > Magnoliopsida > Malpighiales > Erythroxylaceae > Pinacopodium > Pinacopodium congolense. The sequence continues at coordinate 2,365,429 of JAOXYD010000003.1, read as the reverse complement.
GTTTTGGAAATTATTTCTAATAAGAAGCTTTATTTAACTTAAATAAGTGCACTTTCTTGCATTAGGAAGTGGTATTTCTTGGCTTCGTTATTGTTAAAAATGGATTAGCACTAAACCCAAAAAAGGTACGTACAATCATGGAGTGGCTAGCTCTTAGATCAATCAAAGATGTGTGAAGTTTCCATGGATTAGTAACTTTTTTACCGGTGGTTCATTTAGAATTTTAGTTCGATTATGAGTCCCATAACTCATTGTTTGAAGTAGGATAATTTTGAATGGTTAAATTCTGCTTAGAAGGCCTTTAAGGAAATTAAGACTTTGATGACTAAGGCTCCAATCCTTACATTGCATGATTTTGAAAATTATTTATAATGGAATGTGATGCATCCCACAAAGAAATAGGGGCTATGTTGAGCTAAGAAGATAAATCGGTTGAATTTTTTTTATGAGAAACTTTCAGATGCCAAGTTGCAATGTTCTATCTATGACCTAGAGTATTATTCTCTAGTTCGAGCTATTCAGCATTGGTAGCATTATTTGGCTTATAGAGAGTTTGTTATATATTCTGATCATCAAGTAATACTATATTTAAACTATTTGAAGAAATTCAATCATAAGCATACAAAATGGAACTCTTTTTTCAATGTGTTTAACTTTTCATTGAAGCACAATTCAGGGGAAAAAATATTGTTACAAATGTGCCAAGTAGAAGAACTTTAATGCTGACAGTTACAGGTACTCAAGTTATAGGTTTTAAGGAATTAAAGAACCACTCCCAAGTTGATCATTATTTCTGTTTACTTACAGAATTGTAAGGTGATAGAGCTGCTAATATGTTACCTTTTAGGCTACATGATGAGTATATTTTTAGAGACAATCAATTGTGCATACCAAAATCTTCTTGCGAAGCAAATTGTGGTAATAGTTTAGGTGGCCATTTTAGTAGGGACAAGATCATGCATATGGTAGCTGATGTTATTATTGGTCGAAGTTGTATAAAAATGTGAGTGAGGTTGTGAACAGTGTGTTGTATGTCAATTCAACAAGGGTAATGTGCAAAACACTAGTTTGTATACCCCTCTTCTAATACATGACGTGCCTTGGATCCATTTAAACATGGATTTTGTCTTACTGTTGCCAAAATCTTCTAAGGGACTTGATTCCATTTTTATGGTGGTAGATTGCTTCTAAACAATGGCACATTTTATTTCTTGCTTTAGAACATCAGATGATGCGCACAGTGCTGATCTATTCTTTCTAGAAATAGTGAGATTACATAGCATTTATTTTATTCTTCTATGGTATCAGATCAAGATGTGAAATTCTTTAGCTACTTTTAGAGAACATTATAGAGGAAATTTGGGACTAAGTTGAAATATTCTAGTACATGTCATCCCTAAACAAATGATTAAACTGAGATTGACAATAGAAGTATTGGTAATTTATTGAGGTGTCATGTGGGGAACAATGTGAAGAATTGGGAGTTTGTAATATCACAAGCTAAATTTGCTTATAACAATTCAGTCAATCGTAGTACTAAGAAGGCTCTATTTAAAGTAGCTTATGGGTTGCAATCTCAGCATGTGCTTGATTTAGTTCCGCTTCTAAAAGGAGCCTAAGTTAGTGATGATGGAGAAGCTTTTGCCAACCATATCAAGAGAGCTTATAAAGAGGTATGAATTGCTTTGAAGAACAACAAAGCGTCTTATGCTAAGGCTACTAATGAATATCGTAGAGCTCAAAATTTTGAAAAAAGAGACCTAGTTCTTATTCACTTAAAGAGAGATAGGTTTCCTAAGACAACTTATCACAAGCTGAAATCTAGGCAGTTCGAGCCTTGTAAAGTGCTAAAGAAAATTAGTTCAAATGCTTATATTATTGAATTACCAGCAGATCTACAAAGCAGTACCATTTTCATTGTTGATTTATATGAATATAAAAGGTTATATGGTGAAGTGGTTAATATTAGAAAACAAGCCCAGTAGCTCTTGAAGGAAATAAGAGATGTTTTTAAAGAAGTCCTAAATGTTAAAGAGGGAGCTTCAAGAAGGAGTAAATAGCATCATCATTTTCTGGTGAAATAGTTGGGTAAACTAGCTGCTGAAAGCACTCAGATTGTAAGTGAAGAACTGAAGAAGATTGATCTAGAAATTTATGAATAATTTGTTAAAGCTTTTTAGTTAGGGTCTAAGCTCTTTTTCCACTTAGGGAGACTGATGCAGCAACATAACCTTTTTTCTTCTTATCTCTTATTTGGGTATTTTCTGTTATGGCTAGCTCCCATTTAGAAATTTTTTAGTCAAAACTTCTTATTCTATTTATTTTGTTTAACAGCTAGGACCAGAAGAGGTTTAATAATCTAGGGCTATGATTTATACCATAGATATAGTCATATTATAAACAGTAGTCCCATATATTATGTTGAAAGACTTTTTTTTTTTTTTACGATATGAAGAATTTCTTATAAAGGCTTAACTTTAGCCACTTCCTTCATATACAGTTTTTAGCTAATCTTTGTATGTTTGTTGGATTTTAATTTCTTCTTTATTACCCAACACCAAAAAAAAAAGAGAGAGACCTTATTAGTATCCTTACACTAAAAAGACGGAGATTAAAAATCAAGTTAACACATTATTGGCATTAGGTTTCATTCGCAATAGTTCTATTCCATTTGCCAGCCTTCTTTTGCTAATTAAGATGAAGGAAAACTCTTGGAGATTTGATTACCAAAAGTTAAATCAACTTACCATAACTGAAAAATACCCTATTCCTAACATAGATGAACTCTTTGATGACCTTCATGGAATAAGTATGTTTTCAAATATTGATCTTAAATCTAGCTACCATCAGATACATATGCACCCCTTAAATATATACAAAACAGCATTTCAAACCCACCTTGGATATTATGAGTTTCATGTCATACCATTTGCCCTCGCCAATGCCCACTTAACCTTTCAGGCCACCATGAATGACCTGTTCTGACTTTACCTTTGCAAATTTATCCTAATATTTTTGAATGATATCTTAGTGTACAGTGCTAACATGGAGGATCACTTACATCACCTATAAATTACCTTAGATCTCTTACACTCTAATGTGCTTTTTTCTAATGCTAATAAATGTGTATTTGGCTAACAACGTGTTCAATTTTGGGGACATGTAGTTTATCAAGATTAGGTGTTT
>JAOXYD010000003.1:2352050-2362143 GCA_028565735.1 Pinacopodium congolense | reverse complement strand
CCTTTTTTCCTCAAATTCTCTATTGTTCACAATCTTAGTGGCACATGGATTCCTAACATGATAGACTTTAGGTCCCTCCCTAGGGATAGTGGGGGTAGGAAGGACGCCTTTGTTAGTGTGTACCTTTCCCATGATAAGTAAGTTGTGCTTGATGTCAATACTCAGTAAGGTATATTACTTGTCTGATTAAACTTGGGAGGCCCTTAGATACTTGTGACAGTGGCCCGAATGTTCATAACTACTTCCTACTTCCTTGCCAGTGAATAAGCTTGTTGTAGGCTAAAAGGCTCTAGCAGCTTGACAGCTACTTCCAATTCTGGTCTCAACCCTTTTAAGAAAAACCCTATCAGATAAGATTATGGTAAAGATAGTTTGTTAGGGTGATAATCAAATTGTATGCAGTATTCCTGTACAATTCCTTCCTACTTGAGTGATTTAAAATCTTCCACAGGATAATCAAATATGTCGTTGTCAAACCTCTGTTTGAATGTGGCCATCATGCTTCCCAATCCAAGTATCTTCCCCCAGCCTTATTCCTAGTCATCATTAAGTACCACTCCTATGCAAGACGACCTTCTAAATGCATGATAGCTATTCCTACGTTAAAATGATCAGGTGCTTGATCCAATGAAAAGAAATGTTCACATTTATATATCCAATTTTTAACATCAATTCTATCAAATGCAGGGAAATTAATCCTATTAAACCTAGTAGGGACAATATAATGATCATTGCCAATAATAGTTATTGGCTTGCCGGCAGCTGTCCTTAGATCTGAGATACCGTCATGCTCTCTTTACTAGAGGATCCATTGTCCTTGCCCTTCTCAAGAGTGTGTACTATCTACTGAAACATGGTTTTTAGGTTCTTAATCTCCTTCTCTTATATAGCGTTAAGTTCACCAAACTCTTTCTCCTGCTTGTCAAATCGATAATTAATCCATAGGTCATTAGTTCGTCTTTGCTAGTCTTGGGCTGCTTGACTATGTCCTCCATTCTTTTGCCTTCAACTCCTCTAATTCCATCTGTCATTGGAGAATCCCAAATAACCTGGCTCTGATACCATTGATACGAGAATTAAGAGATTGGGGGAGAAGAATCAAGTTCCAGAATGAGATTGAGAGGGAGAGGGAATCAAATTTTTTGTAATTAAATTTCATGAACCAAATAACGTTTTTTCACTATTTATATATGTTCATTGTCTCAAGCAGGATATGTTTATTACAAGGCAGCCTTAGTGATGCGTTTCATTAAACTAAGGACAAACTAAACGGTGAGTTTAAACCCCTAACCTATAGCTCGCTATGACTGCATTTCACCAACCTTTAAACCTCTCAGGCAACAACGTCACTTCCTACTAGCCACCTTCCCGAAACTTTATTCACTTCCCTTCTCCAACGAGTCTCCATTCCTAATTTGCTAACCCTAACCGTCACCACTCTGAATCGTGACTCTGAAACTACCTATTAGCCCTATGGCACCCAAGAGGGGGTGAATTGGATATTTAAAAATTTCTTGTGGAATTACAACACTTAAAACACCTTAGACCAATTTTAACACAATGCAATCTCTAACCAAAATTCAATCTATATGGAACGTCAATTCTTATGCTAATATCAATCAATTCAAACAATAATAAAGCAAACATAAATGCACAAATATAAAAGAGATAAGGGAAGAGAAGAACATCAAGATTTATAGAGATTCGCCTACCCCAACGATAAACTACGTCCTCTCTCCAACTACTTATTAGAAATTTATTAACAACAATCTTGGTTAAAGGCCAAGAGGAACCTTTTACAACAATCTTGATTCAAGGCCAAGAGGAACCTTTATATAATTGTGATTCAAGACTAAGAAGAACCTATCCAACAATCTTGATTCTAAGGCCAAGAGGAACCTATCCAACAATTTGATTTTAAAGCCAAGAGGAACATATATCAATCTTGTTCTAGGTCAAGAGTAACCTATCAATCTTACTTTTCACAAAGAGGGTGAAGAATAACCTTTACAACAATCTTTTTATGGTAAAGATGAGCCTTTACAACATAAATACAACTTATAACTTTTTTCCTACAAGGACAGCCCCTAATCAAAGCTCCCTTGAGCTTTAAACTAAGCTTATATAGCTTATGACACCCTTGATCAAAATCAACACAAAATAAGGGCTCAAATGCAACAAATGCAGTATGGAATGTTCAATGTACAATTAAGGCCTAAACTAATCCAATTCATAAACAAGGATTAACACAATCCAAATCTTCTTTATCCTAGGTGAAGAGCAACCTATAAAATCTATTTTTAAGGTAAAGAGCAGCTGACACCACAATCAATAATTAACACAAATTAATTCCCCCAAATTAAGTCACCAAACACACCTTCTATGGTGTTTCTCTAATGCACAATCAATAAATTCAATTATGAAAAATCTAGAGGCAAACTAGAATTATTACAAACCTTCTAATACTTTAATAGATCATGAAAATTTTAATTCAATCAACAAAAATGTAATTAAATTATCATATAATCAGATTAACCATTCAAACATGCAATCTGTCTAAAATATGCAGTCTTTAAGTTCCAACCTATAAACACATAAATTTAATCACAAAAATTATGTAAATTAAATGCAATAAATCTATTGTCACATCAATATATATGTTAACAAGAAATCGTAGTAGCAAACACAATTTTAGCACATCAATTGGATAATCAAAATCAAGCACAATGCTAGAATGCTCAAACCTGGACAACTTTGAGCAACCTACACAAATTAAGCTCAAACAAACAATATAACCACTTGAAAATTGAAACAAAAATACTGGTACACTCCTAAGACCTTAAGCAAACTGAAAACATCATATTTGTATTGCCAAAAACTGATTAAAACTCAAAATCTAAGCCAATAAAGAAACTGAAGAGAAAATATGTTAGTTTGGATAGTTTTGAGCAATATGTGTTCTTGGAGCTCAAACACAAGATTTGAGTGCTTAAAAATTGAAGTAAAAGATCCTATACACTCTTCAGACCTAAATCAAAACGTATATGATAATTTTGAATCAATAAAAATGATTTTGCAAGCTCAAGTTCAACCAAAACAAAGAAAGTTTTGGTATATAGATCTTTGAAAGCTCAATGAAAAAAAAAATGAATCAAAAGATCAATTGAAAACTTTCTAAGTTTCTTTTATATCTAAAAAAATTAGAAACACAAAATTTACAGTACAAAAATTGATTTAAAACTTCAAAATACGAATTGAATAAAGGCTGTATAGAAAATAAAGAAAGTATTGAGAGTATGAGGATTTGATCTTTTTCAGGGCTTATAAACTTCTTAAAACAGTTTGGAAATGTTATATATAGTGTTGGGAGAGGTTTAGAGTCATTAGAAATAAAAACTAGTTGTTTGGGAGGTTAAAAAGTTGTTAAGTTCGAAACAGAAAACTAGCCGTTAGAGTCTAAATGATCAACAGCGCCCTCTGGGCATATATACAAAACAACATTTCAAACCCACCCTGGATATTATGAGCTTCATGTCATGCCATTTGCCTTCACCAATGCTCACTTAACCTTTCAGGCTGCCATGAATGACCTGTTCTGACTTTACCTTTGCAAATTTATCCTAATATTTTTCAATGATATCTTAGTGTACAATGCTAACCTGGAGGATCACTTACATCACTTGTAAATTACCTTGGATCTCTTACACTCTAATGTGCTCTTTGCTAATGCTAATAAATGTGTATTTGGCTAACAACGTGTTCAATTTTGGGGACATGTAGTTTATCAAGATTAGGTGTTTGTTGATTTAGACAAAATTCAAGTTGTCCAAAATTGGTTTGCTTATGTGATGTCAAAGAATTGCGAGGATTTCTTATATTGACTAGTTATTACTACAATTTTGTCAAAAATTATAGGATGATTGCACAACCATTGACAAACTTAACTAAGAAAAATGGCTTCCAATGGAATTCTCATGCAGATTCAGCCTTTCATCAACTCAAAAGGGCCTTGACAACAATTCCTATACTACAACTACTAGATTTCAATAAGCCCTTTACAGTTAAATGTAATGTTTTTTGCACAAGCATAAGAGTTATCCTACAAAAATCAAAACATCTTATCACTTATTTTAGTAAAAGCTTCTCTTTCTCTAATCATTTAAAATCTATTTATGATAGCGAATTGTTAGCTGTGGTTCTTACATTATAAAAATAGAGACACTATTTGTTAGAAAAACATTTTTTTATCAAGACTGACCATTGTAGCCTTAAGTATCTCTTAATCTAGTGAGTGACAATAAGTAAGCAACAATGATTTCTCATTAAGCTTACTCCTTATGACTTCACTATTATATATAAGCCTGGAAATGACAATCAAGATGCAGATACACTTGCATGGATACTGTAACATGTAGATTTCTAAGTACTTGCTTTACCAGTCAACATAGATTTCTTGAATATTAAAGGTGACTTACAATATAATCCTTGCACTAGGAACATCATCACCTCCATTAAGCAAGATTTAAAAACTCACCTTGGATTTTACTTAACTGATAATAAACTTTTTTATTAGAATCGCCCAACCATTCCTAAGCATCAAGCCTTGCAGAAGAAAATTCTTTTAGAATGTCATGATTCTTTGATTGAAGGCTAGAAGGTTGCCTCAAAATACTCAAGTGGCTCACTGAAAATTTCTTTTGGCCTCAAATGAAAAGAGATGCTAAACTTCATATGCAAAACTTGTCTCATATATCAATAGAATAAGTATTATACACTTTCTCCTATAGGTATCCTTCAGCCACTTCCAATTCCTAATCATGTTTGGGAGGATACATCTATATAATACTCTTTAAATCAGGTGGTTTTGATACAATTTTGATTGTGGTTGATTGACTGAGTAAATATAGTTATTTTATTTCTCTTGCTCTTCCTTTTTCGTCCAAATTAGTGATTGATATTTTTTGCAAGGAGATTGTTCAATTACATGGTATACCACGATCCATTCTTTCTAATAGAGATGCAATTTTTTTAGCAATTTTAGGCAAGAATTATTTCTTCTTAGTGAGACTCAACTTCGCATAGGCGCCTCTTATCATCCTCAATCTGACGGGTAGATTGAAGTTGTTAATCATTGCCTTGAGGCTTATCTCCAATGTTTTACTCATAAGAGACAATCTTCTTAGAGTAAATTCTTAGCTTGGGTATAATATTCATTCAATAATGGATTTCTCACTGTTATGGTTACAACTCCATTTAAGATTCTTTATGGCTGAGACCTACTAGCTTTGCACCCTCTTATTTCGGTCGAAACCCACAATGCTGATCTTAAAGAACAACTCATTACTCGTGATGAAATGTTACAGCTCTTACATGCCAACCTCTTTAAAGCTCATTCCTGGGTGAAGAATTAAGAAGACTATAAAAGAAGGGAGTTGTCCTTTGAAGTGGGAGATGCTGGTTTCCTACGGCTTCAACCTTTTTTTACAACAATCCCTAGCTAAGAGGAGGTACAAAAAGCTCTCCCCTAGCTATTTTGGTCCTTATATTGTTGTTCAATGTGTTGGATCAATGGCTTATGAATTAACTCTTCTAGAAGCTTCTCGTGTCCATCCCATATTCTGTGCATCTTTGCTACGACTTGCTTATGGTCGATCTCTTGCTTAACCCCCGGTAGCACTATCTATCAAAAAAGATTGGGAGATAACTCTAGTCTTAGAACAAATTTTGTTGCAGCATTGGATTTCATAAGTTGGAGTACCTCAACTCGAGCTGTTAGTGTAATGGATGGACCGCTCTCTTAAGGAAACGACCTGGGAAAATTATAACTTACTAGCTAGACAATTTCCATCATTTTGCCTTGAGGACAAGATGAAATAAAGGGGAATTCTGATAAAAATTTGCCACTTCACACTTATTCTAAAAGAAAGAAGGCAAGATAATTACTAACCATCTAAAATCACATGTGTTTCTTATTTAATAGCTAGTCATTCATTTAAAAATTACATGGGTTCCTATTTAATAGCCAATCAATTCTTATTTGGTAGTTAGTAGATTACTAATTAGTTATTATTATCCAATATTTTTCTGCTGAATTGTAATAGCTATAAATAATAGTCTTAAAGTCAGTTTAAGGGTATGAGTTACATCAAGAAGTTAGTATTATTCAAAGCCTGAGCCTCTCCGTACGAATCATTTCTTTTATTGAAGTCATTGTATTCAAATTCAGGCACTCTTTCGTTAATAAATTTCAATTCTCAGTTTCTTTCCAACATTAAATCCTGCATTAAAAAATGTGTTTTTGATTTTAGATTTGTTTTCAGGAACCTTTTCTTTCAGTTTTCAAGTTCCCCAATTTTACGCACAAGAATAAATCATTGCTTAATCACTCTCCTATATTGAATTCTTCAGCACAAACCAATGCAGTTCTAAATTATCAATGGATGGCTTAACATTGCCCTGCATGAATAAAATAAAAAATATGGAAAATTGGTCGTGACATCCATTTGTCCTTTCCCTTTAACAACCAAAATGCGTCCTCAGTGCAAAGGCTAAAGATATATTATAAGTAGAATTTATATATCAAGGAAAAGCTCATAAAAGATAATGTGCCATTTCTTAGACATAACACTCCAGCCCAAATTTGGAAACAGTGAAATCCTGGCATTTTAAGTTTGCCCACATAGAGCACCTTATATCCACCAGACTTGGAGGATCATTTTCATCATTTCAGGAACTTGTTAACTATATGTTCTGCAATTGCCATACTTGAAGTCAGACCAGGTGATTCGATTCCAAAAAGATTGACGAGACCAGGCACACCATGAGTATCCTCTCCCTGCACAACAAGTTGCATGGATCCAGATACTGTCATTGTCTAAAACTCTTGAAAGATTAAACTGTAAATCGAAGTCGTCAACAAGGAAGTTCCAGTGTTATCCTAACTTTAAACCACAATATTGAAGCGCAGCATTTTGGATAATCAGTATGCATGGCATGACACAATTCATAGAGGAAGCAGAGCGCAAGAACTACCTGTATGACGAAGTCGACAGGAGGCTGCTGGGGACCTGAAAGTTTTGGCCGGATCCCTGAGTAGCCTAGCTCCAATGATCCATCCTGCAGATTTGGATAGTATTTTCTAATCTGTGGATAAAATATTTCTGCTCGTCTGGCACTTACCGAGTAATCATACCTACGGTCAGCAACTAATAAGCTGAGTTTCCGTCGTGGAAGTAAACTTTGGAGAAAGGTAAAAAATGTGCATACGTGAATAAAGTTGTATATGAGCAGCATTCTTTTACTCGTGTGTCTTCATAGCAAGTAGATATTAAATAACTCTTCAGAATTGAAAGAGCAGATTGGAGTTATCCCCTATTGTAGTGTGCATAATTTGGTCCAACTTCTAAGATCTACTACAGAAGAACACACAGAAGAAAAATTACTTATCCAGAAAGCTTGGTATATCAGCTATACCATCAATCCATTCCACATCTGGGCCAAATTTGATTTGTCCATCCAAGTCGAGAGTAACATGAACTCCAAGGCCACCATCCTCAGGTATAGGATATATCAGACGTTTGAAAGGAGGAATTTTGATATTTGATAAGGTGAAGTAGCAACCACGAGCAAAAAAAGGCCGAGGTACTACACCACTATCTAGACCATCAATTCTGCTATGAAGGGCTAAAGCACTCAGTCCTGAAGAATTAACAACAAGGTTAGGGATAAGGATAAGCTCTGGATGCAGTGGAGACATTCCATCGTAGTTCTCGCTATCTTTGCTCCCGATTACATGGAGGTGCAGAATGTTTCCTTTAACTTGACCTCCAATCACACATGAATTATAAGAAAAGATTGCTCCATGACTTTCAGCCTCCCCCTGTACAACCCAAACAGGGTTGGCATTCCTGTCAATAAACGATTATAACTCAAAAAGAGAACAACAACAAGGCTAAAACTATTCTGTCAGATGTTTGCTTAAATCTACATATCAAGAGTGAAGAAAGTACAGAGAGAAATCAAGTTTAGTTGCATACCACTAAAGAGATCATCAGGGAATGAGAATCCACAATCCCAGAAACAGGGGAAAGTAAAGCCTTAACACATTTCAATTCAGGCTCCATTCTCATGGCTTCAGAACCCTCAATCATCTTCAATCCTTCAACACCATTTCCAATTCCACATTTCATTAAACCATGCAACTTTGGAACTTCCGAACAACTAGTGGCCACTATCAGCTTTCCAATCCGTCTATGCCGAATCCCACGCTCAGAGCAGTATTTATATAACAATTCTCTCCCCCTAACACAAAACGAAGCCTAAAGTTCCAATCCAAGCACAAAGAACCAACCTTTCAGGCCTCTAATAATAAACAAAATATCAAAACTTTGGTAAACATAACAAAAAAATGTGATATGGGCATTTGCATAACCTTGAGAGAACCAAAAGGGTAGTAGATCCCCGCGTGAATTACTTCGCTGTTCCGAGAACTAGTGGCAGTGCCAAAAGTGGAGGCTGAGTCGAGAACCAGAACCTCTCTGCCCTTGATTGCAAGTTCTCGAGCCACCGCAAGACCCACCACACCAGCTCCGATGACGACGCAGTCAACCTTCTCTGCCGGCTGTGACGGTTGACAAGTGGACAAATTCTTGACTAGGATTGAAGATGGAGAACGTTGGACCTTTCGAATAAAATGCCTGAACATCTTCTGACTAACGAAGAGCGAGAAGGTGCCTGTCATCTCCTCGTAGCTGATTAACAGTTTAACACATGTACTATTTGTAATTTTACTTGTAAAACCATATTTTTGTATTTTAATTTTGAGATTTTTTTCTTATTAAGTATCTCAATATTTCGTTTATTACTTTCAGTATTTATCTCAATGTTTTATTAAATTGAAACATTGAGATAAATTAAAATAAGAATTTTTTTATATTCGAAGGCTTAATCAAAAAAATTTCAAAATAGTTGTTACAGTTATATTTTTGATATAATTAAATATCATTTTATTCAAATAAAATCATATATAGTTAATTATTAAATTACATAGATCATTTTTTACTTTGAAAATTTACGCCCAATCCTGAAAATTAAAAACGAAGAGTATATAACTCATACTTTATTGCATTTTAATATTAGTGGGGAGCACAGTATCTCATTGGCATCTAAGTGCATAACTTACATGATTTTAAGGTTATCATCCCATATAAAATATTAAGCCGTACATCAAATTAACTTAATAAATTGAATCATTTTATATTAAGAATAAAGTTGCGAGAATATATTGATAATGAATTCAAGTAAATGATATGAAATTGCTAAATTTTTTATTTTTATATTCAAATCATATAACAAGCACCTGAAAGATCTTGTACCAAATTTAAGAAAATTATAAAAATTGGATAGTATTAATATAAACAAACAATATTTTATTTTCAAATTTTTTATTGAAATGATAACAAGTTGAATTGAGTTTCTTATTTAATTTTGAGTTAATTTTCAAACTTTTCATTGGAATGATTTTATAATTTTATTGATCAATTTATTTGAATTAATTATTTGTTTTAATAATTAATAAGATGTTATGTATAATTATTACTATTGATTCTTTTATTATATATTAAAAAAATGCTCACCACAAAATGGAAGTTATGAGTGCACGATGCTCTTACTCCACCATAGCCGCATAATGAGGTATGTTACTTCTATGAACATTGTCAATTAAAAAGATGAGAATAAGAATTATTGGGCATGGAAAGAGATGGCCAGGGCACGTCCTTCGAAACTGGTGCCCGTTGTCCGTTGATGCCCATTGCCCCCCGCGTTAGAGGCTGGCAGGGCCCTTGAAAAGGAGGACTCATGCCCTGTTCGAGAAAGCCAGCAACCAAAGTCATTGGCATGTTTGTTTATCGAGTATGTTTGGTTTTATTTTCTTAATTTGATTTTTTATTTTTATTTTTTTAATATAATAAAAAATAACATATTAATATAATATATAAATAATAAATAATAAAAAACTAAAAAATATATAATGATTAAGAAAAACTTATAAAAATAAAAATAAAAAATAGAAAAAAAGATGAACTAAACGTCT